>CBVK0101784627.1:0-12479 GCA_900067695.1 Picea abies
TCTCTCTCTCTCTCTCTCTCTCTCTCTCTCTCTCTCTCTCTCGTGTTTTTCATATGTCTCTCTTGTGTATTGCATGTTTCATGAATGTATGCTTACTTGTCTAAGTTTTGAATGTATCGACATAGATTAAGTGTACAAGTGAGTTGTATATAGTGAATGTGTGACTTTCTCGTAGCCTAGAATGTAGTATGGCTATGCTCAAGGTGAAGAGGCATATTTTGAATGAAGTATCATTGGTTTAGCCAAGCTACCAAGTGAGAATTGTCGCAGTGCCACATGCCCTAGAGAGAGGACGAAACTTATCATTTCAGCCAGGTCTCCTGTAATATGTCAGTTTTGAGTTCCCATATTATTAATGTATTTTGTTTATTTGATGAAAGGATGGAGTGCCTAGGAAATGTAATACATTGATCATTATTAATAATAAAATACAACGTTGGCTATTAGGCAGACATGGACAAGAGTTATAAGGGGATATGATTCCACGAGAGAGGGGGAAATTTGAGGGGCTAAGCCTTCACACTTTTAAATTATTTTTGTTTAACCCCACCTTAGAATTTTGGAGCAAAAGAGGGGGCTACACATAATGCTTTCTATATTTAAACCTTGTTCTTGATTGTCTTGGGGGTTGGCCCTTCATTCTTACATAAAATTTGTTTTTGGAGTTCTTCATCTCTAATTCACTCTTTTTCTCATTCTTGGTTATACATGGGGAAAGGATAACAAATTGGTGAAGGAAAGCAACCATGGTTGGCTTTCTGTAATTAATTTCTGATTATTCCAGAAAGGGAGGGATGTATGTGGGCATGAGAATAATGGCATTGGAGAGAGAACTATCCACAATTAAGAATTTTGAGAGTTTTTGGCATTGATATTTTCTAATGAGAAGCATTGGATCCCTGGAAAGAGGTGGACATGTTGAGGGACTTCTGGAAGTGAAGAGGGTTCGTTTTCTTTGGGTGGTGCAGGATGAAGGGAAATAGATTTGGTGAACTAGATTTGTTGTGTGTTTGAGAAACATGTGAGAGATTGATTGTTGACTGGTTTGGGAAGCTGAGTGTCATTCCAAAAATTTTCCTTGTGGATTCATAGCCTTGGCTCAGGGGTGACCTGTTGTAGAGACTTGGAACAATAGTGTCTAAGGTTAGGTGGAACATCCTTGGTCTACAACCTGTGGGTGATTGGTTAAACTGAATATAAGTGCTCTCCTACAACCTGTGGGTGATTGGTTAAACTGAATATAAGTGCTCTCTATGGTGGTTATCTCTACTTGTATATTTATTTTCGCTATGTATTATTATTATCTCTGAGATATGATATGTTTATGCTATGAAGCTTACTTGTTGGTTATTGTTGTGCATGACATGTTAATATTTTAGTTTACAATTAGCAAGAATTTTGATTATTGTATGGGGTTCTTCCATGTTCCTTTATTAATTATTTGGTATTGGAATTTCGAATCAGTCCAATAGGGTGAAATTATAGTTACTCGGGCATTGGGTCTGACTTAGATCAGAGCATAGAGAAAAATCATTTTTGGGGTTTGTTGATTTGGGTGCATTGCATCTCCAAGGGGGTCATGACAATTTATCTTCCAACACCACATTGAGAAATGAACAAAGTTACGAGCTTAACCTCTAGATTTCTTAATTTTTAGAGGTCCCATTTTTACCTCCGTTTCAAAAAATGGGGCTACAGCTAGCACCCATTTTTTGCAGGGTGGTTAAAATTGTGACTTGCTTGAAATCATAGCACCCATTTTTTGCAGGGTGGTTAAAATTGTGACTTGCTTGAAATCATTGCGTTGACAACAAATACCATTGTAGAAAATTGACCCTGAAATCAAAAATTGAAGCTAACGGTAGCACCATTTTTATTTTTAGAGTTAAAATTACAACTTAATTGAAATAACGACCTCAAAACAAAGAACTTCGAATTGGCTTGTAAATCCAAAATTAGTACTTTATTTATTAATCAATTTTGTTTTATTTTTTTAATTTACATTTAAAAAATGAATTAAAAAGAGAAACTCCACATACATGTTTCTTTTTTCTCTTTAAAGAAAAAAAAACACACATTTTTCTATTTAATTTTTTTTAAAGAAAAAGACCATAATTTAAAAAAAACACACACACATTTTATAATGAGAAACCCGGTTTTTAAATGAAAAATTGCCTTGATTAATGAAAATACACAATTTTAAAGTAAAAGACATTTTTTTTTATTGAAAAAACACGATTTTTATTTTAAAAACATAAAAAAAAATTCAAAAAGATTTAAAAATCAAACGAAGAAAAAACTAAATAACTAAACATAAAAACAAATTTTAAAATAAAAATAAAATATTTAAAAACAATTTTAAAATTAAAAAAAATTAAAAACAAAAAACAAAAAACAAACACATAAAACGAAGCAAATAATTACAAAATGAAATAAAAAAACATTAATTAAAAGAAAACAAATATTAAATAAAATAAAATAAATAACAAGTAATTTAAAACACATCTTATAAATAGAAAATATTAAAGTAAAAGAAGGGGGAAGGGGGAGTTCGATATTGGACATCGTCCCCTCCCCCTGTGCTTTGGTTTTATTAAAACCAAAGCTAAGGAGAGAGGGGGTGATGCCCAACATCATCATCCCCCTTATGAAAGGAATAAGGGGGAGGCATGTAGTAATATCACATATATTTTAATATATGTGATATTAATTCATGCCACCCCCTTTCATGTGGTGGGAAAGGGGTTGTCATGTATTGATATCACTTATTAAAAATATATGTGATATTAATACAAGCCATCCATTTTCATGAGGTTGGGAAGGGGGATGGTGATGCTCCAACATCGCCCCCTCCCCCCTTTGCTTTGGTTTTAAGTTTAAAATCAAAGCAAAGAGGGAGGTGATTTGGTTTTAAGTTTAAAACCAAAGAACAAGGGGGAGGGGGTGATCCCCCCTTTGCTTTGGTTTTAAGTTTAAAATCGAAGAAAAGAGGGAGGTGCCTTGGTTTTAAGTTTAAAACCAAAACAAAAGGGGGAGGGGGTGATGCCTAGCATTGCCCTTCCCACCCGCTTTTACTTTAAAAAAAAAAAAAATTATATTAAATTTTTAATTTTTATTTTATGTTTAATTATTTATATTATTTTTTTAATTTGTTTTTAATGATTTTTTATTAATTAATTAATTTATTTATTTATTTATTTTTACTGGGAGAATCGGCAACTTGCGGTTCTCGTACTCGTGTGACACGTGGTCGATACTCGCCCGCTACCTCTATACCCCCAAGTGTGCCACACGTCCTGCAAGCATGGAGCACAAATAAAGCAAGGTGAGAATCGAACTTGAGACCTCCTTTATATATTTCCTTCCA
Source organism: Picea abies (assembly GCA_900067695.1). Lineage (NCBI taxonomy): Eukaryota > Viridiplantae > Streptophyta > Pinopsida > Pinales > Pinaceae > Picea > Picea abies. Next base: position 3,368 of record CBVK0101784627.1, read on the forward strand.
TTTACACGACACATGCCAATCGGTCTACACCCCTACGGGCTTCATCAATTTGAAGGACATGGGGGTGGGATTTGATCCACTTATGTGTGCACGGGTCACGATACCATTTAATATAATATTTGATCCACTTATGTGTGCACGGGTCACGATACCATTTAATATAATATCTCTGGGTGCAACCACACATTAGACCACTACTTCAAGGTGCCCCAGGTAAAGCGCTCATGAGAATTGAACCTTGCCCAATGGTGAAAAACTCCTTGCCTTCCACCATTTCACCATTGAATCCAACCCCTTTGGGCTAATTTAATTTTTTGTTTTTAATGTTTAATGTTTTTATTTTTATTTTTATTTTTTGATTGATTTTTTAAAACGTTTTCAAAAAACACTGGCATCTTTTTAATAAAAAAAATAGTGTTTTTTCAATTTTAAAATGTGTTTTTTCAATTTTAAAATGTGTTTTTCATTTAAAAAAATTGTATTTCATTAAACAATGCAATTTTCATTTAAAAAAGGGGGGGTTTCATTAAAAATTCTATGTTTTTCTCTAAAAACGTGATATTTTTCTTAAAAAATAAATATATAGAGAGATGTGTTTTTTCTTTTCTTTAAAGAAAAACAAAACATGTTTGTGGAGTTTCTCTTTTCAATTTATATTCTTAATGTAAATTTAAAAAATAAAATAAAATTGATTAATAAATAAAGTACCATTTTTTTATTTACAAACAAATTTGAAGTTCTTTGTTTGTGGCAGTGCCAGTGGTCAAGGTCATTGTTTCAATTAAGTCATAATTTTAACTATAAAAATAAAAAGAGTGCTACTGGTAGCATCAATTTTCGATTTTAGGGTCATTTTTTTGCAATTGTATTCGTTGTCAAGACAATGATTTCAAGAAAGTCACAATTTAAACCATCCTAGAAAAAAGGGGTGCTACTAGTAGCACCATTTTTTGAAGCAGGGGTTGATTTTGGGGATCTTGACACAAAAAAATGGGTGTTTTGCACCAGATTTATCGTTTTGAGGTCACAATTCTCCTTAAGTTGGTAAATATGTTAATGGTTAATTAGTGGCAATTAAAAGCATTTGGAGTAACGGTAAAAGTGACACTTCCAATAAAAATAGTTTGAAAGTATAGGTGGACACATTGGAGTAGATCATGCATATACTAATAATGGTGTTTTTGTATTGATAATGATTCAAATATATTGGTCTATGAGTATATTCCTAATGGGAGTTATGGGGATCTACTTCATGGGCTTGAGGTTGGTGTTGACTAGCACACAAGCTACATGATTACCCTATGAGAAAGTTAGAGACACACAGATCTTCATCATGAATATGTGGCATACATTTTTCACAAATATGTAAAATCACTTAATATTTTTTCGTATGAATATTATGGGCCTCACATTGTCTATTTTAGGTGTTGCAAAAATTTGTAGTGTTGTGGTTGGAGAGACAATTCTATGTCTATAATTGTTGGGTCATGTGTCCTCATAGTTCCAAGTTGGTAATATTTCATATTGTAAAATAATTATTTATGGCGTTTGATTTTCCTTCTAGAATATTTACCTCATTTCACATATAAAGGTCTCATTCTTTTCTCTGATTTTGATGTTGAGCTAGTGATGTTGGTACTATGTTTTCTCATTAGTTCTATAAGACTTGATCCAAATGATTTTCTACTTATCCACAAGAATATAACTATACAACCATTTCTTGGACATTTCATGGCCTGATCCGGGTTCTACTTTAGATTTCTAACAAAACCCTGCAAACCATCGACCCTTCTAGAGACTAGAAGAAAACACTGCGCACAGAGTGCACAATACAGTCTCACCCAAGATGGCTTATGGGTGGCTGCAGGACCCAGATGTCTGGAATCTTGGAAGGGAGGCTTATTTTTTGATGGGAGACATTCTTTCTGCCTAAAAAAAATTAGATCCATTATCTTATTACATAACCATATCATTACCTCTCAGATCTACTATTAAGTAATCAGATACATTCATTAGGGTTCATTCTACAGTAATTATGCTATCATTCTACTGTGTGTTGTATGTCACTTCTAATAGATTAATTCATTCATCGTGACTAAACAATCACAAGAAATAACACAACATTCCACACATAGACACAAAGTTATTGTGGTTCACCCCCGTAGGCTACATCCATAAAGATATGGCTCTCTTGGATCTTTTATCATTATCCATCAAAATTATAGAGATGTACACATTACATTTGAGGCTGACTAATAGATTAATTCATTCATCGTGACTAAACAATCACAAGAAATAACACAACATTCCACACATAGACACAAAGTTATTGTGGTTCACCCCCGTAGGCTACATCCATAAAGATATGGCTCTCTTGGATCTTTTATCATTATCCATCAAAATTATAGAGATGTACACATTACATTTGAGGCTGACAAGATCACACTAAGATCCACATATTGCGACCTTACCCTCTATTACAATGCATATCTTTTTTGGTCTACTCATATCTCTATCATATCAGTATCAATATCTCATACATAAGTCTCTATATCTCTCTCTGCTACCTCACAACACATATTTATATTACAAAAGGGGTTAATTACCCATTAAAAAAATGACCAAAACCCTAACCCACTAACCCTAGGTGGATTACCCATTAAAAAAATGACCAAAACCCTAACCCACTAACCCTAGGTGGAATAGGTTTGTCCACTTTCTAACTCCCTAATCATGGTTGGTCCAAAATCCAACTATTTTCTTTGTTGATATGCATCTTTCATCCTTCCTTTGATTTTCCTAGTTTTTCGATGTTGTGTTTCCCTATGTTCCGATGCGTGCTACTTTTATGGTCCATTTCCTAACTACCTTCATTAATAACTACGTTTTTCCCCAAAATGGCCTGCGCCAACAATAGGACAATTGATCTTAGAATTTTTGGAAAAATGATCTTATATTACATTATTGCATAACAAAGTACAATACTAGAGTATACAACATAGCATGCAAATCAATTGATATACCTATTTTTTATGTTGTCATCTTCAAGTCAAGTCATCACTAATATGTTTTGTAGTGATATGTTGACACTTAGTGATAAAATCCACATCACATCCAAACTTATAAATAAACTTATCTCCCTTCCAATGCATGGAAAATATTAGGAGTCCTATAAGGGAGGAAATTTATAATATTTTTTAGGACAAAAGTAAGAAACATGTTACAACATGACTAATAAGCATTAAGAAGATGGAATGGCCACTACAAATATAAACCAAAATTTCTCTGGTCCACTCTCCTCTTAAAAAAATTGACAAATCTGAGTTCCTACAATGTGGCTACATTGTATGAAGCATACTTAATCTGTGATTTCACCTAATCACAACCCTAATATATTCCAAGGGAAAAATCATAGATCCCACAACTAGGTATACTAGTATGATCTATCATGTGATAATTGATTAATCATAAAGCTATTCTTTTAGAAAAACAAATTTTATAGGTATTAATTAATGATTGATATCTTCTCAAAATGTTAAGGGGTCAAATCAATTATTGATAGGAGAAAGAAATCATTGGTTATTTCAAGTGCATAGAATTTTTTTTTACAATGCAACCATACTCACTAAAACATCATATTAACATGACTTAGTTCCATATTTAATATATACCATATCACACCACCATATAATGATTTGTTTTTAGTAATAACCTTATATAGTGCAGACTATCCTTTGTTATATTTCCTAATAGTGATCTATTGATCATTATCCAAGAGAAAATTAATGAATCCTATATGTCCAAGCCTATTAGTGGAATGAAAGGTATTGTTTCCATTACTTTTGGCAATCTTTATCAACTTTTTATTGAACTCAAGAAGTGCATTGGCAATGTCCAGATAACCTTGAATGGTATCTTAATAGAGTGGAGATGAATTTGACTAAGAATTTGTTATATTTAAACTAAAATAAAAATGCAAGAGCTCCAATGCAATGTCTGTAAAGAGGACAACTACTAGCAATATGTTATCTTACTCTATTACATTGTCAATTTCAATCAATTCATAATAGAGTTGAATTGTTAGATCATATTTGAATTGAATTGGTGGAAATATTGAATTTAGAACAAAATTGAATTGACAACAATATTATGTTGATTGTCGCCAATTCTTTTTTTTCTATTTACTAGAAATGGTGATGTTCATTCCTTAACCATCATTATTTTTTACATGAAGGAAAAATGAGTGTCAAAGAAGGGCTATGTCCCATTTTTGTTTTATAAAAATTAAAGGCAATGGTCATTGACCATCAACATATGTTATTATTGGTGATGATCACCTTGAATAGTGTCTTAATAGAGTGTACATGAATTTGACTAAGTATTTTTTATATTGAGAGTATAATAAAAATGCAAGAACTCCAATGCAATCTCTGCAAAGAGGTAAATTGTTAGCAATCAATTATCTTACTCTCCTACATTGTCAATTTCAAACAATTCATAATATACTTGTATTGTTGAATAATATTTGAATTTCATTGTTGGAAATATTTAATTTAGAACACAATTGAATTGACAACAATATTTTTTTGATTGTTGTTAGTTATTTTTTTTTATTTACTAGAAACAGTGATGGTAATTCCTTAACAGTCATAATTTTTTACACAAAGGAAAAATGAGTGCCAAAGAGGGGCTATTACCCTTTATTATTTTAGAAATGCTAAATTCGATGGTCATTGACCATTACCGTATGTTATTATTGGTGATGATCACTTACTATGACTATAACTCCATGATTGTGACACTTGATTTTTGGTTACAAGATCATTTTTTCTCATTACTATTCTCCTTTGAAATTGTGATAGTCAGTGCTAGTCATAACCATATATGCATGTATTGTTGGAAATTGTGTTGTCGCGTGCATTGTTGGAAATTTTGTTGTCATTGATGTCAAAAACAGGGGGAGACTATGATGTGTGAATGACAATTCCAAGGAACACATCGAAATTAGACAATCGAGGAAGTTTCTACACTGAAAATCAAACCAGACAAAGGTAATTGAGTATGTACCTGTGTTATTCCATGTGAATGAAGGTGAGAAAAACTGTATATGAAAATAATTCCCCTGCACTTTAATGGGTCTCTATGTGAGAAGACAACACTACACTGAAGAGTTATGTGGTAGAGTAATTGCAATTTGTTGAAGCTCAACGATGTAGAAGAATAAGCTATGTGAATGCGAGGAAAATGTGGCTACACTTTTGTTGTGAAAACATGAGCAATCACATTTGGAAGATGAACAAAATATAAATCAGAAGAAATAATAAGTATAGTAAGGAATTCAAAGGAAAAATCTGAAGAGACAGTGGAATATTTATGCAAAATGATATATCCCACATTCATTGGGAAATCGTGACCAAAATATTTCATAATTCTATTACAACATAAAAGTAACTAGGTACAATAGTGGTATTTTTTTGTTTTAAAGAAACATCAATGAACAAATGTTACTCGACATTAGCATACTTCAATATTACACATTCATTTATCATTTCATCCCATACTACAAGTTTCATTATACAACATCAATGATACTAACAGATAAAATCATAATACAAGTCATACAGGATATCTACCCATCCAACCTACCTACAAGGTTAGGACCTCCAAGACACATAATCAACACTCAAGTATAGGATTCATCCAATTGATTTTGACCATTTAAGGTCTCAAGACTAGCGACTGTTCTGAGGAACAAGGAAGCATCTAATTCCCATACCCAAACTCAATCTAGACTCATAATTAATTAATAATAAAGAAGTTAATAATAACACAATTTAATAATTCAATCCTCAAATATTAGACAAATTTTCCTTCCTTAAAATTTTACCATATCAATAGTTAACCATCATCTAGATAATATGCTAACTCTTTATGAATTCTATCATATGATTATTACTCTACATTAAACACAATCTCTTCCCTCAAGGAAATACAACCATCATTCATTATTCAATATTGTAACAGTTCTCCATTGTACAACCAAGTAAGTAGATACTATGAGTTAGCATAATATTTGTATATAAATTGAAAGAGAGAGGAAGAGAAGAGAAAAGATTTCAAACACTCAGAGGAAACTGTAAGATTATTATGTACTTTCTAAACTAAAAGACATTGTGATGAAATAATTATATAACTATGTGATTGTTTGTTTTGAGAATGAGTTAAGAACAAACAACATGCATTAAAAGAGAATTCTAAAATCCGCTTGGTTGCCCAAACATCACAACATGCATCCAAAACTAGGCCATGTGATGAATAACAATATTCCACATGAAGAGATAGAGGTTTTCCCTCATACTAGATTGTTTCAATCTACATTGTTTGTCTAATGATAGAAGTTATATTGTATTGTAGAGGAATCAGGCATTGCATCTCCAATGAACATGCATTCACATCGTGCCACAAAAAATGTTGAGGGAGATCGAGTTTCAAAATTGATGGTATACATGCCTCTAATGGTTGTTTAGAAAAATCGATGGACAAGGCACAACAAACATCCCATCTGAAGACATATGCTTCTATAAGAGGCTAATGATTAAGATCAATGGTCGTCTCTACACCGATAGTTGTCTAATATATTTGAATGGTTGAGATCAATGTACACATCAAATCAAAACATCCTCTCCTGCTGAGGGAAATTCCTTAAGACATAATAAATAACTAGCAATCGCCCGAGAAGGTGAAAAGATACATTGTAAGAAGAACTACTATATAAAAAGTAACAAAGGAAGAGGATGATCAACAACACTAGAAATGAGACATGGGTAACCCTCTATGTTTTCATTCTATGTTTTCATTTTATGAAGAAGGTTTTGATATGAGAGACATATCAAAATTCAATGTGACTATAAAGTTAAATACAACTCATAATCTAAATTCCTTCAGTATTGTAGCCTCTTCCATATCCACAACAAAATCTTGACATTTTACTATAAATGTTTTTCCACCACTTCAAAACCTCATCCTTCACACCTTCAACAAATTGTTGATGAATGACTACATGCACAAAATATTTTACACTAATCAGAGAGACTTGCATAGCCTAGTATGACACTCTCTCAAATCTATAATAGGTAAATAATGTGGACCTTTGTTAGACATATATTAGTGTAAACAACATTCTTCAAAGAGATGCATTAGTTTAATATTGACACATTGACCTTGCACCAATGATGAAGAATTAAAGAAACTTGGGTTTGTATTTCCCCAAGTCTCATGCATCTATACATTATAATTGAATGTACAACCTCACACTTTATAATTGAATGTACAAACAAAAAGCACTTGAATTTAAAAACAAGGTAGGGAATATGCAACATTGCTATCTTTTAGAACAATACTAATATTGTATTGTGTTGTTAGTGCTATGGAACAAGTGGAAGTAAGTATGAAAATATTTATGATCAATATGGAAATGAGTTGCAATGTTGTTTATTCTTAGCTTTCATTACAATGTCATCAGATAAAATGGTATTTTTTATTGTTATTTTGAAAGTATTTTTTTTATATTTGGCAGAAAATAGTCCAATAATAAAGGATGATTAAGTATACATTGTTTTATTATTTCTTATTAAAATAGACTTACCACAATTAGGCTTGGATAACAAATGATGCATTATTTAAGATTGTATAGCATATAGCACACTATTTTGATAAACCATAGTAATAAATAATATTATCTTTGTATCAATCGAGGAAAGACCAATCATCCTTTATGTAATTCCCTTGGCCACCACCAGGACTACCGGGCAATGCTACACAATTACCCGGTCTTCTATGATTAGCTTTGACACCAATTTGTGACGCCCCAGCCTTCAATTGGGTGACAACACCACCACAGAACATATATATATATATATATATAATGCATATTTAATGAGTTTTAATCAAGTAAAACAGAGTTATTGCTACCATACAGACTCAAATAGAAATTAACAGTAAGTCCTATATGCAACGAAACACATGATACATTTTAGGAATCACAGACATGCATAACATACATAATTAAGCACATAAATGATACTTATCTTTTAACTAGAGTAAAACCACCAACTACGTGTAGATCTTCCACGAACCTCCCAGCCTTAGACCACATTTCTCATCACTCTCAGCAGTAGGTCACCCTCGAACTGAGACTAAGCTCCACCAAGCAAGGGATTCCTAGGCTAGGAAAGGTCAACAAGGAAGTCACACAGTTTCAGAGGAAGGATTCTCTCCCCAGAGCCACTCACATCCACTGCTCATAGACTGTCATTCCCCACATGCTTGTCCCACCCTAGGAGTATGCACCTTCACTGTCACACAGTCCATCAACTACTCAACCTCCCTTGCCTTGGGCTTCAGCAACAGACCGGACCAGAATTTTTAGAGTTTTGTAGAAGATACAGGAATTTGTCTAGGAGAGCTCTCCTCCCCAGCACACTCTCTCACCTGGAGAGAGTTTCTCATAGGCCTGACAACATACCTCTTCAAACACAGGACTTACAACCTACTTCTTCAACCAATCTTAGACTCAGATCTAGCAAGGTGAGGACAACAACCACTGGTCAATACAACTCAGGAAAACAGAAGGCAACAACCCAAAATGGTTAAGGTATGAACTCGACTCTGCAAGTGTGGATAGACTGGGTTCATGGACTCACATAGGTCTGCTTCACAATTATGGTTTTCAGAGGTGCGTGGTTATGCAGAGGTCTATCACAGAGGAAAAAAAGGATAGACGATGGATGGAAGAATGGGAAGTGAACCCCCAATATGAGTTGACTCTTAAGATTTAACTGCATGTGCCCAGGTTGAAACCTGTCTTCTTGGAGTTGCATGCACTCCATTTTTCATTCGTTCCCTTTCCTGGAACTCAAGATAAGACATATCCCTTTAATAAGATTTTGGAATAAAAATAAATTATTACTATTCTCTTGGACTTAATCCCCTAGACTTAGCCCCTCTTTCCAACCTCTCACCCCCCTCTCCCTTACCCATCCTAGTGGAATCTTATTCCCCCTTCACTCTTTCTTCATGGTCGGTCTACACGCAATGATGTTTATATTTTATT
>CBVK0101784654.1:0-15645 GCA_900067695.1 Picea abies
ATAATATCTCCCATATTGAAATCCCCAATGTTAGCATTTAATCTAAATTCACTGCTTGTTCTTCTTCTTGTGTGCAGGTGGTTGATAGTTTTCAATTTTGGCTTCTGTTTCATCTCCCCGCTACATTTTTCTAGGATGTTTTGTAATATCTTGACAGATGAAGGATCATTCAAAATTTTGATGCATGAGTGAAAAAATTATTTGATCGTACTTACTTGTTCCTCGGGTTGTATTCAATTGGTATGGTCCATTGAAGGTGGCATTTCATATTCTGGATCTTTTATGCTCTGCTATATGGTCAGTGCAATGTTCTCCTTCTGGAACTCTTGTCGGGGTTCTGTAAAAATACCCTTCTCCTTATGCGCATCGAACTGCTTCTCGGGGTAGGTGTTCTTCTTTATCCATAGGTTCTGCGTTGGTTCCTGTCGAACTGCGTCATTCCCTATTTTCGTTCCTCCTCGAGTGACTATATTGATGTTCCGACCGTCATCCCTTGCTTCGGGTAAAATCCAATGAATGTTTTGGTTATTTTGGTTCCTTTTTTCCTGGATTTTTCCAAGTAATGTCAGACTGTCCTCTGTATCGTGGTCCGATGTGCGACAATACATACAAGTCATTGGTGGCAGTGGACACTCCTGTGCATAATGTCCTGGTTGCTGGAAATTGTGACATGTGGCAAGTCCTCTGCCACGTCTGAAACCTCCTCTAGCTCGTCCTGCTCCTCTATAAGTTGCGTGGTCACCTCGCGGTGGGTTGTACTGTGATCCCTAGTTATACTACGTGGAATTGTACTGGGGTTGTGCTGGGTTTTACTACGGCTGTGCATTATTGTAAGGTTGCGGCGTGGTATTATACTACTGTTGCGTTGTGTTGTATGGTGCTAGGACTTGATTGAACTGTGGTTTTGCCTGCCCAGTCATCATTTCTGCCTGTACCCTATATGCATCTGATGTTCTTTCCCACATTAGCTCCATAGTTCTGCAATCTTTGTCATCGTGGCCTACTGACTTGCAAAAGGTGCAATATGAGGTCTTGGGGATTGTTTGGTATTTTTGCATCATCATGCAGTGGTAAGGGTTGTGACCCGGTTTCTTACATATTTCACACCATAATCCTCCCTGTGACAGTGGGTTTGGCATTCCTGTCGCCATATATTGTGTGAATGTTGAGCATTCATTCTTATGGTGTCCTTTCATCCTGTAGGTAATGCACCAAACTGCTTCTCGTTTGTCCTTGTTTTTGTTCTGGTTCAGCTGAAATGTTAAGCTCCCTAGGTCCTCCTTCAGTTCTTCGATAGCCAGGTCTGTCTGCTGGAACTGATTCTCTTCCAATTGCAAGGTTGTCTGCAGAGCCTCTGCTTATGTCTGAAACTTCTATTGTTGTAACGGATATTTTAAGTGTGGGAGTAGTGAGTTGACAAACATGTGCCGATGTTGCATATCGGTCATAAGGTATTTTAACTTTCCTTTTAATCGCTTGATTCTTTGATCAATCTCCCATACTAATTCTCCTAGTTTCTGTCGTATTTTGATCATCTCATTCATGTATTGATCCTTTGATATCGGCTTCTGGAACACGTTGATCAGTAGTTTCTTAATGTCGTCCAGTGTCCTTATCGTTCCAGGAACATTGTTCGTGTCTAGACTCATGTACCAGTCTAGTGTGCAGTCCCTTAGCGTGATTGCTAGCTCGACGAGTTTAGTGTCTTCATCAGTGATCTTCTTTGCTTCCCAGATATTTGCGCAAATGAACAGAAGCTTCTGAGGGTTTTCTTCTGCTTCTCCTCAAAACTCTGGTAATATGATAGTAGGGTCGTGCCCTGCCATTCCAAATACTAAGCTACTCCCTCCTCCATGCGGTGTATATAGTTGACTAAGGTTTCTTGAATTGGCTCCTTTAGTTGTTTCCCTTTGTGTCAATGTACTTCCTACTGTCGGACTTCCTTCGAACTTTGGTTGTCTAAATGGTGGTTTTCTTTTTGGTGTACTGGTCGCACATGGGTTTATGGGTTCCACACTGACATTAATATTGAAGGAATGGTTGTCTTCTCCTCCTATTCTTGGGCCTATTGTTTTCCTCTCATATGTGGCGAGCAGGATTTCCTCAATCTGCTCTACAACCTGAAGATCCTCTACCTCTTCCTCATTGCTGGCCAAGCCCTCCCTCTTGGATACAACTCTCTTCTTGGTATTCACCTTATATTGGTAGGGTACCTTGCTACATGTCGTTCCTGATGATGCCAAGATCCATTTGAGTTGGTCATAATCCATCAAGATCGGGTACAAGGGTTCCTCCTTCTTCTTCTATGTATCGTGCCCTCCTTCCATTCCTCCTTTATCTGTCAGTGCTTCCCCCCTTCCCCCATGTGCATAGGGAAGTCTAGTTGTCTGATTCCATTGTCATCACACCTTTTTTATATAGAAGTATCTTGATAGAAGTATATAGTAATCGGATGTACCTTCCTCTAGGTCCTCATAGGAACTTTTTCTTGGTTGCGCTGTATGACTTTGCTGTGTCTACCGCGAATTTTGTGATAAAGCCTGCCACAATACTATCAAGCCAAAAGTCAACTGCATGACTGAATTTTTCATTCTCCTATTGCGGTTGTTGGATCTGTATTGGAGTCTAATCTAGCTATCGAATCTGGTTCATTGTGTGGGTATCCTTTAACCTTAAGATCCACTACTGTAGTAGATGTGGAAAATCACAGAAAAAAACTTTGTGTAGATCTGTAAATACGTATTTATCCAGGTATTTACGCAGTGTCATCCTGGGGTTTGTATTGTCTTTTTGTGCAAACTCTAGCTCTGTGGTTCTCAACCATCCCTCGATTTCGTCTCTCATGGGGTTCCAAGGTCTCAACATCCCCTTTTAACGGTTCATTGCTCTTCCTTCGGTTCTTTATTCATTCCATCTCATTTACTCAGTCCTTTCTTGTTCCTCTTAACACAGAAACAGAACCATTTGTTGGTTACTTCTTCCCTTCGGGGATTTTCTGAGTTATTGACCCAGGGTTCATGTCACTCAGGGTTCCAACAAAGAATCTAAAACTATCGGCCCTCCTGGTAAACCAGAAGGCAACACAGTGCCAGAAAGCGTTGCTAGTCTCACCCGAGATAGCTTTAAATGGGTGACTGTATGACTCAGGTGTTTACAGCCTAGGACAAAGCATGGGATAGGGGTTCCTCGGATAGGGTCAAATACCGTGAGCCGTAAGGGAGAGTAGTTATTCCTTGGATTCGCATATGAATATCCCACAGGTTAATTACAGTTAACTATAAGTAGATTCATAACCAAGTAATAACTCATCAATCAAGTTAAACCATCAATTGCTGAAAGAAAGAAGAATCATGCATACATTTAACACATTACACATAACCAAGTATTAACTCATTAATCAAGTTTAACCATCAATTGCTGAAAGAAAGAAGAATCATGCATACATTTAACACATTACACGAGAGTTACCATGGTTCACCCCCTCCCGGGCTACGTCCACAAATATTTGGCTTTTGGCTCTTGTATTATAATAGTTCTGCGTTTCCAGCACCTCGCACATACAATTCTCCACAAAACTGGGTAGGATCTATGCGAGGCGAACTAGATCGCACTAGGCTCCACGGCCTGCGATCTAAACCTCAAATCCACCCCTCCTTGGGTCTCCTTTGCTCAACAACTTACAAGTTAGTTCATACCGCTTCAGAATATTACAGAAAAATCGCTCACAATTACTAATGAACCCTCTATATGATACTTTCGTATCTATATTTATACATTCCGGGCTCTTCAACCTCTTTTAGAATATTACAAAAATCCTAACCCTTCTTACGTTAGGTCTTTCTCCCATACACGTGCTGCTCCTCCTCCAACTGTCACTTTCATTTGTGCACGCTTTCTTGCATGTGCGCGTGTTGTTCTTCTGCCAGTTGTTACTTCAATTTTCTGCACGCTTTCTTTTCCACGATTGTTCTCCTTTCCTCTTCGGCCTAGTGCCAACAATGCATGTTTTGAGGAGTTTTACTCTTCATGCGTTCTAAAACCTTATCAAGTTATACCTATTTTGGTTTCCTGGGGCCTTTGGTTGGCCAAGAATGACAGACTATTTGAGGACAAGTTATGGCCCACTTTTAAGATTGTTCAACAATCCTCTACATTATTTACTCATTACCATGTGAAGCTTAAGACCCAGAAGGACTGACCTCTAGGTTCAATGTTAATTGACAAATCTAAGCCTTGAGGATTTTTCAATGAAGCATGCTGAGGAGTGGATAGGGTGTGTGGAATTGGGTTTATACTTTTCCTCTCAAAATATGTTTATATTACTGGAAGTGGTCACTTGGGTGCAAGAACCAATAATCGTGGTGAGTTCAAGGCACTTATTGAACTTCTCCATTGTGCAAAAAGCCAAAATATTGGTTCATTACAAGTCTACAGGGACTCCAAATTGGGCATAGATTGGATGAACAGTGCTCGGGTTATTGATAACTTGGAACTACTTAACATTGGGATGCTTCTTAAAATTGTTTCTCATACTTTTCAGGATATTTTGTAAAGGCGTTGGCTAGTTGTTCTATGAAATGGCTTTTTTCGCTGGAATTTGGCGATATAAATTTACACGAATCACTATTTTTTGTTGTTCAGATTCCATTTATGAATGCAGAAATGGATTTAGCACGCTGTAAGGCACTTGGATTTTACAGAAATAATCGCTTAAATCTATGAATCCAACAATTTCTAGCTGAATTTGGAGCAAATATCCCCCAAAAAATCTTCATTTTGTAGAATCTTTAACCTTTGTAGGAACTTTTTGAGCCTTATATAGTAACAAAGAGGAGCATAGTGTGGAATACGTACCCAAAACTAATTAAAACAAAGTGACAAGATTAATTTCTATCAACGAAAATATTATTCGTTAGATAGAAAAAATCATTAAAACACATTTGAAAATAAAATAGTAAAAAGAAATTGAATTATGATGTCGAACTACACTACACAGTTGTATTCTTATTAGCTTGGAGGACGTGATGGCAATCATATCATCGTTGCGATCTACCACGATGTGATAGTTATGCTATGATATTCAACTTATTAAACAAGCTTCGCAGGCATCGCCCTTAACTTTCTGGTTTCTATTTCCATTCTATTGTTTTATTCTTCAACTCTTCATATAAAAATAAACAGAGAAGAAGAGCATCCATCACGCAAATTTTAAACTAGGATTGCAACTCTCATCCATTGTTGGTTGCCGTAACTGGATTCTTTCAATCGACATTGGCCGACCCAAGTTTTCCGTTTTCAATTTTTGGCCGACCCAAGTTTCCCGTTTTCAATTTTGGTGCTAGATTCTATCCACATTGTTGGGTGCCGTAACTAGATTCTTTCAATCGACATTGGCCGACCCAAGTTTTCCGCTTTCAATTTTGGTGCTAAATTCTATCCACACCTCGGATTATTTGTATTAAACCGTTAAAATCTCTATTTTATAAGCTCATCTGTGTCATAGAGCGCGTGTGGGATATAGAAGTCGGATTTTCGCTGGAGAATTCCGAGTTAAATATAATTTTGCTGTTGGAAACATCCGGTAAGAAGATTCTGAGATTTTCCTGTTATTTGCATATGGAATTTTTCATATGGGTCACTGAGAAAACCGTTCATAGTGATACTATCTTGAATTTTTGGGTTGTTTTTCAGGGAGTTTAGATCAACAAAGATGGTGCTGGGGACAAACCAATCCGGTAAAGGTGCCAAAGGGTTCTTGATTGGAAAATCTGCTAAAGTGGACAAGAAGGATAAGAAGCAGCCTATTTCCCGATCTTCTAGAGCGGGATTACAGGTCTGTATTCCTTCACCCCCTCATCGATGTTTTGATTTCGATTTTCTATTAATTTGGTTTGGAGGATTAACTTTAGTTGAATCGTATGTTTAAAACATAAAACACACAAGGAGATTCAGCATGCTCATACAATTTAAGATTATATTCATTTGGGAGTCAAGTAGTTGAGGTCCGAGTTGGTATAGGTGTGAATTGTGCATTGTTGCTACATCCACCAATGGCTTTTAGGACTCATGTTGCTCTGTGAACAATTTATATGATTAAAATCGGGCCAATTATCGTCTCCTCAATTGAATTTGCAGCATAGGTTCATGTGTGTGCATTGTTTCGTTTTGAGCTTCTCCCTCCTCCTGTACATTCTCTAAGATTCTGAAAGAATTAGCCAGCTTCACCTCCATATCATTGGCTTTCTTTTTTACACTTTTTATTAGGCTTATTTGATTCTTCTATTTCCCCAGTGTTTTCCAACCGTCCTACAGGGGTTTATCTTCTAATTTTGGGCAAGACTTAGCTAAATACCATGCTGAAACCCCACCTTAAACTTATACCATGCGCAAAGCTTGACCTAAACATAAAAGGGCTGGTCTTGCAGTTATTTGCTTGCTTCCAAGAATGCCTGGCAAGGTCTAGGTATATCATAGAAAGAAGCCTTCTTTTTCTAAATCTAAATCGACACATTTTTTCTCATTTGTATCAAGAAAATTTCCTTTCTTCGCTGTCTGTGATACTGAGATCGTTTTTCCCAAAGAATTTTTTATGGCTGAGAAGATATATCCATGTCAAAACTCTGAAAGCAACCCTGCCCAGGTTGGGAAAATCTAATGTGTATCCACGATGGTACCAAACCAGAGTTCCCAAGACTCCACAAAATGTTCAGTTCTACGCAGGAAATATGGACCTCCTTCAAAGAATGAACCTCTGTCTTTACTTTCTCAAGAATAACAACGAAGTGACTCTTAGCTGAAGCTAAGATAGTTACATTAAATGATTCTTTCAGATTCCACTTTTAAGAATTCAATTCAAGATTGTTCAGCGTAAAGGCTAAAATTCCATTAATGTGCATATATTCCTTGATAATGTAACTAGTTTACTTAATCCAACTCAGAGACAGCATTCCTCAGGCTGCTTGAAAATCCCCTGCTCCTCAACTTCTCTTTTACTTTCTTTTTCAAAACTCAATAAATATCATTGAGGGACCAAGGACTGCAGCATGGGCATCCACCTCATCCAGGTATTCTGGGACAATGAGATCCCTCCTAAACCAAACCACAACCATTTCTCAAAACCAATGAGGCCTGACAGATATGCTGACCACCTTTCAAAATAAACTAAACCCTGATGATAACTTGTTTGCTTGTAGGTTCTATGATCCCGTTGGAAAACCCTTAATGCCTGTGAACATGCTGACCGTGCTAATTTGCAGGCTGCATCTCTAGTCGCTGCAATATGTTCTGAACCCTAAGTGTTATTTCCAAAGGGTTTTTGCTCAATGGACCTGTGACATAGCACCTATTTTTATGGGATATTAAAGAATATTCCAAATTTCATTAGATATTGATAAATATTTTCAAAATCTTTTTTTAACTTCCTTCCAATATATCTTTCCAATAAAAAAAACCCATATTTTTATTAAATACCCTTTTTTATACCTCCAATATTTATAAACCCCATAAAACTCCACATCCACCCCCAATACCTACAATAAATAAACATAATAAGATATTAATCAACAATAACAAGATAAAATCCTTGTGATTATTTCACAGCCCCATACTAGTGACCTATGCATCATAAATATGATAAATGGCCAGAATCCAGAGCTAAACTTATGTTTCTTATAGCAATGCTATAAAATATAGGTTGGATTGAGAAGATTCAGCTTTGATACAATAAATTGGAAACAGTATCCAACACATAAAAAAAATTGTCTATTTAAAAGAGAGAAGTACGAAACAAAGAGGGAAGTTCATCACTGAGCCAACACCAATACCATCCTGCACACAGGGCAATAATTTATCATTCAGAAGTGAAAACTGCCAAATAATGGGGCGAATGAATTTAAATGTTTGGAATAAAAATATGTTTATACACACCTTTTAGAGGTGTTTATTGCAACATCGAAATTAGATGAATTACTGTAAGACTTGTTGTGTTATAATTTGATTTAAGGGGATGTCCTACATAGGACACCTTGACAGAAATTATTCTGTAATATTAATTTCTACTGAGTTTTTAATTGGTTATTGTGTTCTTTGTGCTACCAGTTCCCTGTTGGTCGCATTCACCGTCTGCTCAAGTCTCGTGTTTCAGCAAATGGAAGAGTAGGCGGAACAGCAGCTGTGTATTCTGCAGCAGTTTTGGAATATCTCACTGCTGAAGTGCTTGAGTTGGCTGGTAATGCAAGCAGGGACCTTAAAGTGAAGCGTATAACTCCAAGGCATCTGCAACTTGCCATCCGTGGAGATGAAGAACTCGACACTTTGTTTAAGGGTACGATTGCTGGTGGTGGCGTGATTCCGCACATTCACAAAGCTCTAATCAACAAATCAACAAAGAAAGACTTAAAACATTACATCTAGGTTATGGCAGGCTGTAGCTACTCCTTTTCTTATTGGTTACTAACTAGTTTGTGTTGGATTGGCCTAAAGACAAACACACCCACTTCACACCCACTTCTCTTGTGAAAAATGCTTCTGAATGTTCTTGCACATTGTTTGAACAATTGATAATGCTAGGAATGCCTTTTGGTCAAATTTGTATATATTATGTAACTATTCTTGGTCATTGAACAGTGCTGCACTGGTATCCAAATGCTTCTTTTTTTTTTCCTGGTGTTCGCTTTTTACAGAAATTACAGCATTGTTTACATGAGTCTATGTGTGGTGCGTCTTTATATTTAATACACTATCTCAATGTTTTGATGGGGTTTGCTAAAATGGAAAACAGCTCTATATTGATGTTAAACAGTGTATTTCTTACGTTTGCACTGCAGCTGTTGTTGGTTTTTGAAGCAGGTACATAGAAATTTGTTTATATGCTATCTATCTAAAATTAGATCCATTAGGCTGCATTTGGTGTAAGCACAGAAAACACTATGTACTCGAAAAACCATATGGAAATTGGCTAATTTTATTGGACCATGAATTTGGTTGGCATGAAATTTCAGAAACAACTACTGAAATTTCTTATCTACACCTTAAGAAATTCACAAAGCAGGCTGCCTTGTTCCAAAAAGGGGCACATCCATGTAAATGTTTATTATGTTATCTGGAAAGAGCGATTAAAAGATATCTGAGTACATTTTGGGTCGATTCTAGGTTGCCTTCAAAGTAGTTCTAGGTGAGACCAATATTAAGTGAAAAACATAAGTATTAAATGATCTATATTAATTAATGGTGCTTTGATTTATGTAATTTTGATATTATTCAAAAGCTATTGTAGGTCAATGACATGTTATCTGGAAAGAGCGATTAAAAGATATCTGAGTACATTTTGGGTCGATTCTAGGTTGCCTTCAAAGTAGTTCTAGGTGAGACCAATATTAAGTGAAAAACATAAGTATTAAATGATCTATATTAATTAATGGTGCTTTGATTTATGTAATTTTGATATTATTCAAAAGCTATTGTAGGTCAATGACAAGCTCTATCCACGCACTAAGTTAATAATTGACTTAGTGCATGATTTCCAATGCATTGTATAGTGCAATTAAATTTGTTTAACAATATTTTTATTAGATTTGAAAAAAAAACTTCACTCCAAAAAATTTGAATTTGTTCATTTATTAATTTGTTCTTTGAATAAAATAATAATCGTGATTGTGGTTTTCTAGGTTGCATTAAATATAATCATATCTCACTCAATGTTATATAATGCATTAAACCTTTTGGATAGATATATGTATATGCTTCATTGTGTGGGACCTTCACCATTCTTAAATTATCATTATGTTTTATTATTGGATGCCAGTTATTGTAATGTGATAAAATCATTTTATAAGTTATGACAAAAATACCTTTTTGCTTAAGAATCCATTATCTTGGGGTTTATTTATTTTAGCAAAATCACTTGGGATTTAAACCTTGCTTCATCCTATGACCTTGTTGAAAAAACATATTGGCTTACAAGACAATGTTACTTGAGGGAACACACTTTTGTGGAGGCAATAACAACATCATACTCTTATCAATTAAGTACTCCTTGTTGATAAATTTCAATCATTTTGAAGTTGTAGATAAATGAAAGACAAAACTCAAAAAATTAATGTTTTTCAAAAGACCTTGAAGAAGACTATGCACATAATTGATACTTCGAAGTACTCAAAGGCCCAAAAGAGTTGTATGAACTATTTCTAGATTCACAAACTTGCAAAGTTATTCATAGGATGTTTTCACTACAACAACATTCACAAAATTGTTTGAAGACTCATAAAACTTTCATAAACAAACAATTGCTAAACAAAGTGCACCATTGGTGAATAAGGCACATTGTGACTACTCTTGATATCTTTTTTTTTCTTGTTTGTATGAATAAAATGCAATGATATGATGGAGTGTTGATATTTCATGCATGTAAATGTGAGCAAAATATTCTTAGATTGTAATATCATGAGTTGAGGAAAATTTTTTTAGGGTTACACTAGGGAGCTTGTTGTTGTCTTAACATTGTCCTTCTAGCATGCACTATCTATGATGTAACATTATGAGGCCCTCAAACACTACTTCATCCTTGAATCTCTGCTTACACCTGAATCAAGTCCTTAATGTTGAGAATCATAAGGAAAGAACAAGGGAAAGCACAAAATTTTATGGTGGATGGAAGTTGAAGGGAGGTAATGGAACTATGGAGTTACAAATTGCACTGAGGAGTTAATCGACAAATCAAAAAATTTGTAATTGTTATTAGAGGGAGCTCAACATACCACATCTACCATTGAGGAGAATTTGTTGGATGCAACATACTCAATAAGGGATAAAGTGGATTTGGCAAGGAGGTGTCAAAGTCTTGTAAGAGTTTATCCACTTCATGCTATTGTATGATGCCATGTTCCATGTTTCATTTATTAATAGAAGGCAAGTTTTATTGTATCTCTGTGTTTTTGTTATAACTTTGTATTTCATTTTGTTCCATTTGTAAATTCGGATCAATGGTATTAGAGTGTTTTTCTCTTTATTTGTTTCTCTATGCATGTCCACAATGAGGTTAGGGTATAAGGAGTTGGGACTCAAACTATTTGATCCTTTTCAAGACCGTCCTCGTCGACCCAAACGACCTCCCATGGCGGAACAAAAGAGAGACGATGGAGCAGAAGATCCAATTAAACTATTTCTTGAGGAAGCCCTCACGTGATAAAGGAACGAGATGATGGCTAATTTTCCCTAGATCCTTTGATGACTGACAACAACGAACATATCTTCGCCAAGAGACCACTTTGGAGGCATTTCCCCCTTCAAGGTACAAGTTCATTTTGATATACTTGTATTTGAAGATCAGATAGTTGCATATTCCCTAGATAAATGGTTAAATTTTCTCGAAGGGTATTTTTCTGTCCAAAATTTTTTTGATAGAGAAAATATCACCTTTGCACTCCTTAAGGTTGTCCCCCATGTTAAGGATTGGTGGGATACTTACTGTGAACCAAAGGCCACGAAGGAATCTGCATTGTTTGCATTCGTACCCACTTGGGGTTCGTTCAAGGATGATATTAAGGAACAATATTACCCTGTTGGAAGCTAGAGTTCACAAACATCTTCCATACCTTGCGAACCAAGCTGGTTATAAAAGACTTTGAACGACACTTGGTGCTCAAGTACTATGGTATCCTGCATCGATACATCCAAACAAAAATGGAGTTTTTGGACATCTCATCACTAGGTGTGGCTTATCGATATGTCGTCAAAATTGAGCAGACATTTAAAAAGAAGAAGCAATAGTTTGGATCTGTGAATTTCTCACAAAAGAAGCAGGGAAAAGGAAACCACAACCTGTAGAACAAATGAAAAAGAAAGGATGGACCACCACAGGAAAACTAGTCCAAGCCGCCAACAAAGAAGAGTAATGGGAAGATGAAGAAAGACACTGGAAAGTGGTGTGGATTCCATAAATGTCCATGGCATAACATCGATGAATGTTACTCAAAGCAGTCATTGGTGGCTGAGTTGAAAGCGTCAGATTCATATGCGGGTTCCGACTTAGAATAAAAACCAGAAAAGGGGAAGAAGATCATTGATGTGGAACACAGTGCCATCGTCACTACCACTAAGGTCCAGTAAAGTGAACTCAAACAATTGGAGGAAGGTGAGTGCCTTTTATACTCATAGATGTGGGTGAAGGGTGCTTTGTTGCACTTCATTCTCGATAGAGAAAGTTTATGCAGGAACATCGTCAAAAACATCCATCAAGAAAAGTGGAGGACAACTCAACATCAAGCACGCGTGTTCAAATTGTTTTGAGACCTAAGGAGGGCCCATCAATTCGATATTTTGAAAAGATTGTAATTAAAAAATATTTTTATGTTTTGAGGAAAGAACCATTGTATGAGATCGCAAAGGATTTTAATGTCTTTAATAAGTTGTAGGATTGTACAGATATTGAGCAGTGACTCGTATCTGGGTTGTAAATGTTATTTATTGTAATAATCCTTAGTTGTAGAATGTTTTAATTATGATATGATAGCACTAGCGTAGTCGATAGGAAGGCTCGAGAAGCCCCTCCATGTATAAATGTATGTAATCTATTCCCAAATGAGGCTATCAAAGACAATTATATTTTGTTGCTGAAGTTTATTGTAAATTGTTGTCAAGGAGAAGTTGAAGAGCTGCAAGAACTCTTTGTAAATGCTTTGCTAAAGGAATATAATAGAGGAAGATTGTTCTCAAATTCTAAGTTTTCATATCCATGAGTTAAATGGGTAATGTGTGTTATTTTCTTTCTGTTTTTATATGTCTGTGTACGCATTTTATGATTAATTGAATGAATCTGTAGTGTTCTGTAAGTTTCAATTGTTTCTCTTTTGAAATACTAGTGCAAGGAGTGCATAGTAGCCACTTAAGGAGTGTGAAGGCATATTCATTTTCAGACTCAGAAGCTCAGAAGAGATAACGTGAAATTATGCAAGGTGAGTGCAAGGAGTGCACATATACTCATCTGAGTATAGGAGCTCAAGATGAGTATAGGAGCTCAAGAAGACCCTTGAAAGGTGTTCATAGGGCCAACACTTAGTCAAGTGTTGAAGAGTGTCAAGGAAATGAATGCAAGGAGTGTGTGGGAAGATTTTCCAAAAATATTCAAGTGTCAAGTTTCCAGAGGAGCGCAAGGTGTGCGTAGAAGACCCATTGAATCATTTGAGCATTAAAGCTCAAGAGAAATAGCGACCATAATCTTTGAAGGGAAGAATCCTTTCATTTTCGAGGTCGAGTGGAAGAGGTCCGCCCGAGGAGGAGAAGATCTTTCTTAGCCGTAAGATCTAGGAAAGTAGCATGGATGTTAACCCTTGAAGTCCTTTAAACTTTGTGTATTCAAAGGTTTCTATGTGGTGTGTGCAAAGGAGGCAAGTTTCCCAAAGTACTGGGAACCAGAGAAGATTTGGATTGTCCAATTGTTGGGACACATGTCCACAGATCTAGAGTTGTTCGAAAGTTTGACTATCTGTAAGAGTTGGAGTGTGATTGTGGAAGTGTGAAATATTCTTGAAGTTTCGAAGCCCGAAACAAATCTTAACCATTGACGCGAAGAGCCACGTGTCAGTGTATATCATATTTCAGAGATTTGGTACCCCAGAGGAATGAAGGTGGAAGTCTGTTTGGGTCAAGATCTCTGAAAGGCCCGAAGGCCAGATTAGATCCCAACCATCCATTCACGAGGATAGGTGGACCGTTGATCACGCCCTTCGCGATCTCACTAGTTCGACACTCCGGAGTATGTCATGTGTTGAGTTGTGGAAGGTTCTGAAGCCTGAAGCATGGAGCATAGATCCACCATTGATCTAAGGAAAGCACCAGTCATCTGGTCTATCTATTCAGAGTTTGCGAATTCAGGGTAGTTGCATGTTGGAGCGGGTAAATATCCCGAAGTGGAGAGCCCTGAAACATTTGAAATTGTGCGTAGGATAAGGGGAAAAGGCCTGTGGTATAAGATTTTGAGGGATGAACAAGATCTCGAGATATGTTTCAACTCCATACTGTGTACAATCCTATATTGAAAGGTTGTGCGAGCCCCAGGAGGTGGTGGGGGTTTGTGTTAAGTGGTAACAGAGCACTAATTTTGTTTGTAGACAACAACCAAAGATAGAAAAGAGAAAACTTGGAAAATTTTGTTTGTAGACAACAACCAAAGATAGAAAAGAGAAAACTTGGAACCATGCCACTAAGGAGACACAGAGATAGACCACTGGTAAATGCATCCATGGAAGAGGAGATGAGACAACTTCGTGGAAGGTTAGACACCATGGAGACAACGTAGAGAAGAGCAACGGATGCTGGTGACGTCATTGAATCTAAGAATGGAATTGTAGAAGCTGAAGAAGTTGCAGGAGAACAAACAACAAAGGAGTCACTATTGAGAGTTGTTGTCAAGTTGGGAACTAGAGCGAAAATAGACATCCCAATGTATGAGGGTAATTTAAATGTAGAAGACCTGCTTGACTGGGTAATTTCTTTAGATAAGTACTTCAATTATGAGGAGATTGATGATGAGAAGAAAGTGAAGCATGTTGTGACTATGTTGAAAGGACATGCAAAATTATGGTGGGATGAATTGCAAGCTAACAAAAGATGCAAAGGTAAGTCAAAAATTAAGAGTTGAGACAGAATGGTAGCTAAATTGAAAGCAAAGTTCATACCCAAGGATTATCAAGTTGGTAGCTAAATTGAAAGCAAAGTTCATACCCAAGGATTATCAAGTGAATATATTTAGAAAGTTTCAGAATAGAGACATAAATTTTTGTCGGTGAAGGAATACACCGAAGAGTTTTATAGGATCAACATCAGAGAAGGACATAGAGAGAATGATGAAGAAAATGTTTCTAGGTATATTAATGGCATGAGATATGAGATTTGGGATGAAATCAAGATGATGACTATGAGAACAGTGAAGGATGCTTAGCAGGTATCCCTGAAAGCATAAGAGAAGTTGGCAAGAAAGTAGAGTCAAAGATATAGAGGAAAAAGTCCAAGAAGAGGCAGATGAATAGTTAGAGAAAATTTCGAAAAGCCCAGACCAGAGGCTAGAAGATATGATAGTCAGACAGAAAGAGGAGGTAGTTCTCGAGGGGGACACTATGGTGGAAGAACCTCTTTTCCCAAGGAGGTAGTTCTCGAGGGGGACACTATGGTGGAAGAACCTCTTTTCCCAGAGGAAGATTAAGAGGAAGAGGAGGAGAAGTGAAGTGTTATGCCTGTGGAAAGACAAGGCACATGTCTTGGGAATGTCTTGAGAGAAAGAATATGGGAGGTGGAGAAGCTCACATTTCTGAAGCACACAAGAGGAATGTAAAGACAATGATGAAGGAAAAAGCAGCAGAAGAAGGAATATCACTCATGATGAGGAAATTTCTCGTAAAACCATAGAAAGAGGTGAGAGAACCAGTCCAGAGAAACAGTCTATTTATAATTTCTTGCAATACCAGAGATAGGGTATGCAAGGTGATGATAGACAGTGGAAGCACTGATAATTTAGTATCCACAAAGATGGTGGAAAAACTGAAGCTAGAGACAACTACACATGTGAATCCATACAAGGTATTGTGGTTGCAGAAAGGACATTAAGTAATGGTAAGTTGACAATGTAAAGTTGAATTTAAAATAGGAGGTTAT
>CBVK0101784654.1:15653-33519 GCA_900067695.1 Picea abies
AAATAGGAGGTTATAAAGATGAAGTTTTGTGTGATGTCATACCTATGGATATTTTTCATGTTCTGTTGGGAAGACTGTGGAAATATGGCATGAATGTCATAAATTATGAAAGAAAGAACACTTATACCTTGGAGAAGAATGGGTGTAAACATATGCTAATGCCAATAGAAGATAAAGGAGTCAAAGAAGAAGCAAGTCCAAGTATACTTCTCATGAGTTGGAAGGAACTCTTGAAAGAAGTCAAGAAAGAATAGGAAATGTAGTTTGTTGTTGTAGGTAAGCCAAGAGTCATTCTCAAAAGTACATCTATGGATGATTTTCCTATAGAAGTATAGGAATTATTGGATGAGTTCACTGATATTTTGGTGGATGAGTTACCTCACTCTTTACTGCCCATCAAGAATATTAGTCACCATATTGACCTTATTCCAAGAGCAAGTTTTCCAAATAAAGCAACGTATAGATTGACACCCCGAGAGAATGAAGAGGTAAAAAATAAAGTCTAGGAGT
This sequence comes from Picea abies, assembly GCA_900067695.1. Lineage (NCBI taxonomy): Eukaryota > Viridiplantae > Streptophyta > Pinopsida > Pinales > Pinaceae > Picea > Picea abies. Next base: position 16,164 of record CBVK0101784654.1, read on the forward strand.
TGTTGGATAAAGGTTTAGTTAGGGAAAGTTTGAGCCCGTGTGTCGTACCAATTGTATTGCATCCAAAGAAATATGGACGTTGGAGAATGTGCACAGATTCAAGAGCCATCAACAAGATAACCATCAGGTATAGATTCCCTTTACCTATAATGGATGATTTGATGGATTGTTTAAGTGGAGCTAGTTATTTTTCCAAGATATATTTGAATATTGGTTACCATCAGATAAGGATGAGAGAAAGAGATGAATGGAAGACAACATTCAAAACGAATGAAGGATTGCATGAGTGGTTGGTTATGTCGTTTGGTTTAACGAATGCACCAAGTACGTTTATGAGATTGATGAATGAAGTACTCAAATATTTTATTGGTAAGTTTGTAATTATCTATTTGGATGATATATTAATTTTTAGTAAGACTAAAGGAGAGCACTTGAGGCATTTAAAGATGGTGTTGAGAAGACTGCAGCAAGAGACGTTGTTAGTAAAATTGGGGAAATGTTCTTTCATGAAAACAAAAATTATATATTTGGGATTCATAATCTCTTCAAATGAGTTGAATATGGATCCAAATAAGGTGAGGGAAATAAGAGATTGGCCTTCTCCAAGAAGTGTGTTTGAGGTAAGAAGTTTTCATGGATTGGTGATTTTTTACAGGAAATTCATCAGGAATTTCAGTAGTATTTGCGCACCTATACTGGACACCATAAAGAAGGAGCATAAGTATTTTAATTGGAAAGAGGAAGCTGAGAAAGGATTTAGAGTGTTAAACCCAAGATAATAGAAAAACCTATTTTAGTTCTGCCAGATTTTGGGAAGACATTTCAAGTTAAATTTGATGCTAGTGGAGTAGCCATTGGTGCAGTTTTAAGTCAAGACAATAAACCTATTGCTTATTTCAGTGATAGATTGAATGTTGTTAAAAGGAAATATTCCACATGTGATAAATAATTTTATTTTTTGATTCAATCCTTGAAAAAATGGAGGCATTATCTTATTCTGAAAGAGTTTGTTTTATATTCTGATAATCAAGCATTGTAGTTTATAACTAGAAAAGAAAAATTGAACCAGAGGCATGCCAAATGAGTGGAATTCATGCAGAATTTTAATTTTGTTACTAAGCATATTAGTGGAAACGTTAACAAAGTTGTAGATTCTTTGAGCATGAGATGTTTGTTCTTGCAGGAATTTCAAGTGGAGACCCTGGGATTTGAACACCTCATGGAGATGTATCAAGAAGATATAGATTTCAAAGAAGCTTATGAAGCATGTGAGAACCCTTTGTTGAGGGACATAAGTCAGAGGATGGAATATCTGATCCAAGGAGGACTGTTATTCAAAGGGAACCATTTTAATATGCAGAAATGTTCAACGAGGGATAACTTGTTGAAGGAAAAGCATAGCCGAGGATTGGTTGGACACTTTGGACATGATAAAACATATGCACAATTGAGTTCTTCATATTATTGGCCAAGTATGAGGTCTGATGTAAAGAAATTCATGATGTAGAATATGTTAGTATGCTAAAGGAAAGAAACAAGACATTGGATTGTATCAACCATTTCCTATTCCAGACAGGCCATGGGATGTTATAAGTATGGATTTTGTTTTGGGATTTCCTAGAACCTAGAGAGGAAATGATTCAATCTTTGTGGTTGTTGAGGATTTCCTAGAACCTAGAGAGGAAATGATTCAATCTTTGTGGTTGTTGACATATTTTCAAACATGGCACATTTCATTATGTGTCACAAAACTAGCGATGCTACTCACATATCCAATTTTTTTTTCAAGGAGATTATGAGATTACATGGATTTCCAAGGAGCATAGTTTCAGATAGAGACACTAAGTTTGTGGGACACTTTTGGAGAACACTGTGGAAGAAGCTGGGGACAAATTTGTCTTTCAATTTAGCATATCATCCTCAAATGGATGGATAGACTGAAGTGGTAAAACGAAGTTTAGGGAATCTGTTGAGGAGTTTTTTCACTAACCATAACAACCAGTGGGATCAAATTCTTCCCCAAGACGAGTTTGCATATAATGACTCACCGAATAGGAGCACTGGAAAAATCCCATCCAGATAATGTATGGAATGCATCTTAGAGTTGAGATATTTGGGGCGAGATGAGTTTTGAAGTGTAGAAGTAGAGGATTTTAATGCAAAGATGCAGAGTTTACATGATCAGATCAAGGAACAATGATATAATAACAACCAGAAGTACAAAGCAGAGTAGACTAGAGAAGAAGAGAAGTAAAATTTTAAATTGGACATCAAGTTTTAGCACATCTGAGGAAGGAGATATTTCCAAAAGGAAAATATAACAAGTCGAAGATGAAAAAGATAGGAACGTGTAAGAGCCTTAGAAAATTTTCTACAAACTCTTATGAAATTGAGCTTCCAGAGGACATTGGAAGATGACCAATATTCAATGTAGCAAACATGTACCCTTACATGATGGATGATACAGGAGATACAAATGGTCAGGAGGAGATTCAATGGAAATAGAAGATTCACATAGCAGAGAATCCATAGATAGACAAGATCTTAGATCAGATGATTGCTAAGAAGACCAGAAGAAAGATTTATTATAAGCATCTGGTTAAGTGGAAGGACCATCCAGTAGAAGATGCTAGTTGTATAATTGAAGCTGATATTCAGAAGCATGGAAAGACAGTGCAGGAGCTCATGGACATGAGTCTATGAATATTTTTTCCAGAGGAGTATGATGCAGGAACATCGTCATCAATGTCCATCAAGCCGAGTGGAGGGAAGCTCAACATCAAGCACACATGTTCAAATTGTTTTGAGACCCAAGGAGAGTGCATCTATTTGATATTTTGAAAATATTGTAATTAAAGGAGATTTTAATGTTTCGAGGCAAGAACCATTGTATGAGATCACAAAGATTTTAATTTCTTTAATAAACTGTAGGATTGTACAGATATTGAGTAGTAACTCGTATCTGGGTTGTAAATTCCATTTATTGTAATAAGCCTTAGTGGTAGAATATTTTAATTATGATATGATAGCACTAGCATAGTCAGTAGGAAGGCTCGAGAAGCCCCTCCATGTATAAATATATGTAATCTATGCCCAAATGAGGCTGTTGAAGACAATTGTATTTTGCTGCTGAAGTTTATTGTAAATTGTTTTCAAGGAGAAGTTGAAGAGCTGCAAGAACTCTTTGTAAATGCTTCGCTAAAGGAATATAATAGAGGAAGATTGTTCTCAAATTCTAAGTTTGCATATCCATGAGTTAAATGGGTAATGTGTGTTATTTTCTTTTTGTGTTTTATATGCCTGCGTATGCATTTTATGATTAATTGAACGAAATTGTAGTGTTTTGTAAGTTTCAACTGTTTCTCTTTTGAAATACTGGTGCAAGGAGTGCATAGTAGCCACACAAGGAGTGCGAAGGAAAATTTGTTTTCAAACTCAAAAGCTCAGAAGAGATAACGTGAAATTGTGTAGGGTGAGTGCAAGGAGTGCACATATACTCATCTAAGTATAAGAGCTCTAGAAGACCTTTGGAAGGTGTGCATAGGGAAAACACTTAGTCAAGTGTTGAAGAGTCACAAGGAAACAAATGCAAGGAGTGTGTGTGATCCAGGTGGATATTGGTGGCCACCCACTTATTCCTACTCGCTCCTCTTAACATTTGTTTAGTTCAACATGTTCTTCTGTACTTCTTTGTAATTGTGGGTTCTACACTTCCTGGGTTGTATGAATCGCTGCACATATTCTAGGTGGATATTGGTGGCCTCCCACCTAATCCAACTGGCTTATTTTGTAAGTTTTCATGTCATTACATCTTTCTATACTTCCAGGGTCGTTTTGGGGCCGTAAACAGTGTTTTCTTAGCTCGCCATAGTTAAATTGTAGACAGAGTCAAAGTTTGATAGCGTAATGCATAGTTCTTGAAAACACCTTTCCAACCAGCTATCACCCTCCTAAAATAAAGGGCGTATGAAAACGTTATGACCCTGGAAGTTGAGGTACCAACTTACCCATAGGGGCCCACCTAACTTTTTGTGTTTCATCTCCTAGGGTTAGGGTTTTGGCATTCATGAGTAATGTTAAAAAGGCCTATGGAGACTCATTATAATCATTCTGCTCAGACGGATGTGTGTAGTAGCCACATCTCTTCTCAGAGATAGCTACTACCATTTGAGCAAGTGTTTCGGTTCTACAGTTTCAATGTATTTCATTTATTCAATAGAATATATTGTTCACTAGATATATGTGTTGTTCTTCATATCTCTATGTTTATTGTATTCAGTCTGTTCCACTCCTAAATCTGTATCAATGGTATCAGAGCAGTCTGTTCTTCATTTATTTTTCTTCGTGCATGTCCCCAACAAGATCTGGGTACAAGAAGTTGGGACTCAAACCAATCGAGCCATTGCAAGATAGGTCATGTTGACCCCGACAACAACCCATTGGAGATGAAAATAAAGATGATGGAGCAGGAAATCCTTTTAAAATGTTTCTCGAGGAATCCCTTGCACGACAAAGGAGCGAAATGATGGACAAATTTACACAGATCCTTCGGTGGTTTCCCACAGGAGAAGAATCTTCATCAAGCGCCCATTTCTATCGAACTAATCGGTAAGTGTGGACACAAACAAATCTCCCTAGTTTCACCCCGAAACTAGAACAAAACAAGACAGAATACAAAACTTTCCCTAAGTTTTAATTATCAAGCATACTAACTAACAAGAGATAAATGACATACCTTTTAAATTCCGTTTGTCCTCGCTAGTATCATCCTCGCTTTGTTCCAAGGCTTATGGGATATTGAACCTGTAAAAAGACACAAGCCAGTGAACTGAAAGCAACAACGTATACTCAACAAAACCTATGTATGTGATCAAGGAGTCATACAATAAAAAAATACCAATTTTATGGGGAATAAATATATCACTGTATTAAAGAATGTGGAAGAAAGATACAACCATATGCCTTAATGTTGTCAAGTTCCTTCCAATAGTTCCTTTCTTCCCACACACTTCTTCTCCACAGATTCTGAGATCAACAATCTATCTTGACAAATCAAAGCTCAAAGCCAAAATACGAGCTCCAAAAACTCCAAGCTACAAAATTCAAGAACTTTCCAACTCCAAAAGCTAGCCAACTAACTTTCCCCATGAGAACTCCTCTCCTTTTATAAGATGAAAAGGATAGGGTGAGGAGGCTAGGATGATCCCATGAGTTCAGGGATGCGACTCAGATCCAAACCGATCGAAGTCCACCTCACCTCAAAAGCTTCTCTTCTAGAAATGTCGAGAAGATGCTCTTTTCATTCATACGAAAATTGTCACACCCTTATAACTGAGCAAACAACAACGACATTGCAGGCCATTGTGGTGCAATATGTGATGATCCTAGATCGTCACACCCTTAACACTAAGCAAGGTGCAACGATCCCTTTTTATAAGGTTTTTGAAAAAGGAAAAGTATAAGTTCATCTCTCTGGGAAAGAGTATCTTCATTCTTCTTCAAGGATTAAGGCCATTAATCCTTCTAAAGACAAAGTATAGGTTTACATCATTAATGGTCATAGTGGTGACAAAAATAATGTGTAACACCATGCAACCCCCTTCAAGGTAAATGTAAATTTTGATATTCCATTATTTGAAGGAATGATAGATGCATATGTTGTAGATAAATGGTTGAATCTGCTCGAAGGATTGTTCACTAGATATATGTGTTGTTCTTCATATCTCTATGTTTATTGTAGTCAGTTTGTTAATCAGTTCGTTCCGCTCCTAAATCTCTATCAGTGTGGGAAGATTTTCCAGAAATATTCAAGTGTCAAGTTTTCATAGGAGTGCAAGGTGTGTGTAGAAGACCCAAAGCATTTGAGTGTTAAAGCTCAGGAGAAAGAGAAACCAGAATCTTTGAAGGGAAGAATCATTTCATTTTTGAGGTCGAGTGGATGAGATCTTCCCGAGGAGGAGTGGATATTTCCTAGCCATCAGATATGGGAAAGTAGTCATCAGATATTTCCATTTGGTGTGTCTCAAGAACCAGATAAGATCTAGACCATCTAATTTTGGGGACACATGTCCACAGATCCAGAGTAGTTTGGAAGTATAACTATTTGAAATATTTGGAGTGTGATTGTGGAAGTGTGCAAGCTTCCCAAAGTTTCGAAGCCTAGAACAAATCTCAAGCGTCGGCGCAAAGAGCTATGTGTCAGAAGATATCAGAGATTTGGTACCCCAGAGGAACAAAGGTGTAAATCTATTTGGGTCGAGAAATCCTAAAGGCCCGAAGGCTAGAGTAGATCCCAACCATCTATTCATGAGGACAGGTGGACTATTGATCATGCCCTTTGTGAGCTTTCTAGTTCGCCACTCCAGAGGATATGATGTGTTGAGTTGTGGAAGGTTTTGAAGCCCAAAGCGTGGAGCATAGATCCACCATTGATCTGAGGCAAGTGCCATCCTTCCGATCTATCTGTTCAAATTTTGCAAATTTGGGGTAGCTTAATGTTCAAGCAGGTAAATCTCCTAAAGTGTAAAGGCCCGAAACATCTGTAAGTCGTAGATCTCGGCATATGTTGAGGATCGTCGATCCTTACCTTTTGTTTGATTTTTCGCTAGTTTGGAATTCGGGAGGAACTTCATGTATGGTTGTTGAAACTTTTGAAGCCTGAAATCCCGAAGTGTCGTAGTCCACACCATTCAAGGGTTTTTTTCGCTAGTTTGGAATTCGGGAGGAACTTCATGTATGGTTGTTGAAACTTTTGAAGCCTGAAATCCCGAAGTGTCGTAGTCCACACCATTCAAGGGTTTTTATCCCACAGACTTGGTTGGAGGTCACGTGGATAAATAGACCCTCAAGAATTTGAAATTGCGCATAGTAAAAGGGAAAAAGACATGTGGTATAATATTTCGAGGTCTCAGTAGGATCCCGAGAGATGATTTGGCTCCATATTGTGTATGATCCTAGACCGAGAGGTCGTGCGAGACCTAGGAGGTCATGGGGATTTGCATCAAAATTCAAAAGAACCTCATCTCAGAAGAGGTTGTCAAGTGGTTGGACCTAGCGAAAAAACCACATCTACAACCTTACACCATCATGTGGCTTAACCGAGGGAGAGATCTTTGCATCAACCAATAGTGTCGCATGCCCTATGGAATCAATCCTTTCAAGGAAGAGGTATTGTGTGATATTTCGCCCCTTGAAGTTTGTGATGTTATTTTAGGCCAACCTTACTTGTGGAAATTTCATGTTTTATATGGGTCTAGACCTCGTAGTATTATTATTACTTTGGGAAGACAATTGTACAGGATACTAGAGGTATCTCTGCCTACTACCATTTATTTGATCTCCGCTAAGCATGCAAGAAGGTCATCTCCCAGATTGGGAAATTTAGCTTCTTTATGATTCACTCTCAAAGTGAATAGAAGGTCGTGACCACATCCATGGCTTTAACACAAGGCCTCTCCATGTAGGAGAAGCAGGTGGAAAATATCACGAAGGAGTACAAATACATATTCTCCTCATCCACTAGGGTACCTCTGCAATTTCAGGTCAAGCATTTAATCGATCTGATCTGAGTGCACCTCTACCCAATGGACCAATCTATCAGCACTCTCTTATGGAAATGAGGAAATCAAGCACTAGATCCAAGAGTTTTTTGAAAAGGGGCACATCTGACCAATATCCTCACCTTAAAGAATCCCAATTGTACTCATGGAGAATAAATATGTGACCTAACAACTTTTCATTGATTACAGGGCCCAAAAAAAAATAATAGTCATGAATTGATACCTAATTCCTTGAATTGATAACCTTCTTGACTAGCTCAAGGGAGCCAAGTACTTCAGTAAGATTGACCTGAAGTCTTGCTACCACTAGGTCCCAATATAACATACTAATATATGGAAGATTTCTTTCAATTCCAAAGCGGGTCTTTTTGAATGGATGGTCGTGTCCTTTGCTTTGATGAACGCCCCAACCAATTTCCGGAGGTTGATAGGAGATATCTTGTGGCCTTTCACCAATTAGTTTTTGGTGGTATATCTAGCTGATATCCTCATATTCAGCAAGATTTGGGTGGAACACTTGCAACATATTCATCAGGTCCTTCACACTCTACAACAACACAAGCTATATGCTAACTTGGAAAAATGATCCTTCAGCATGAACAAGGCCCAATAACTAGGCTACATTGTTGATGAGAATGGTGTGCACGTGGATCCATCCAAGATCTAGGTCATTCATGACTGGCCAGCCCTGACCACACTAAATGAGCTTTGAAGTTTCTTGGGACTTGCCAATTTCTATTGCAGGTTCATGTTGGGATTCTCCCATATCACATGGGCCCTCATCCAAGTGACCAAGTGTGGTGGTAAATTAAAGTTCATGTGGGGAAAAATGCAACAGAAAGAATTCAATGATTTGAAACATTGCTTGTGCTCAGTTGTGGTTCTCTCATTACCCGATCTGCAACAACCTTTTGATTTTGAGACATATGCTTATGATTATGTTGTGGGTGCAGTTCTCACTCAACATGGTATTCCAATGGTCTATCATAGTGAGACACTATCAGATGCATCCTGTAAGTAACCCACTTATGAAAAAGAAATGTATTCCATTGTACAATCCTGACACCAATGGAAGCATTACATTCTCGATAAGGAGACATTAATCCACACTTATCACAATCCTTGGTGATTCATGCAGACATGAGGAAAATTGCAAAATGATTGCCATCAAAAGTGGTCCAAATACTTGAAGTAGTTTCATCTCAACATCAAATATAATACATGGAGCACCAATCACATCACTGACTTCCTTATTCGACCCCTTGTTGCGGCATTAACCACAGTGCTCCACTCTTCCATACATGAGGCCTTAGGGTGGTCCCAACTCTATGAAAGAGATCCCGAATTCATTACCACTTACCATATATTGGGCAAAGGCACACCCATCACTGACTTTCATCTTTAGGACAAAATGTTATCCCATCTGGGCCATCTCTGTGTTCCTTCAAGTGAGCAAGTGAATTTGATTTTGGAAGCTCACTACAATCGTATGATATAACAATTTGGTGTGGAAATGATAGCGATAGTGTTGTAGAAGTTGTAGAAGTCAGAAAGTACATCCGGTCTTGTAATGTATACATTATTTCCAAACTACCCATTAAGAAGAAAATCCTATAGAACCCTATCCCTACTCCCAATAGGACCCAAGAATCCATATCAGTGGACTACATTTACATCCTTCCTTCAACCAAGCAGGGAAATGAATGTGTCTTTGTGGTGGTTGATCGGTTTTCTAAGATGGCCATTCTAACAACCTACAAGAAGAGTATCACAACAAAGGCCACTACCAAGCTCTTCTTCGAACATATGTGGGTACATTATGGGATACCATAGACCATAATATCAGATTGGGACATCAAATTCCTAATCACACTTTGGTTGAGCCTCTGGTCACTGTTGGACACCAATATCACCAAATCCATTACCTTCAACCGCCAAACTGATGGCTAGATAGAGGTCTTCAATAGGATGATCGTGCATATATTGTGTATGTACAACTCCAAGAATCCATGCACATGGGATGGCAGTTTCTCGTATGTTCATCATAGCTATAAAATATTTCTCCATAGCTCGACCAACTACAACCCCTTCCAGGTGGGGCTAGGATTTCAACCATTGGGTCTCATTGATGTCGCATTGCCCATTATGACCATACAAGAAGAATATTCTCATGTTTATCTGATTCCAAGAAATCCACCAGTTTTATTGAATAGATTCAACACATCTACCAAAAGATCCATGATATTTTTCAAAAATCCAATGCTAAGTACAAGAAACACCACAATCAACACTAGGTTCCACACAAGTTTCAGTTGGGAGACAAGGTTTGGTTGCATTTGTAGAATGATCGCCTTACATTACCCCATAATAAGATTCATCCACATTTTTATGGTCCCTACACCATCACCAAGGTTGTGGGTGACAATCTTTTTGAGCTAAGTATTCCCCCCTTCCTTGGGTTGTGCCCAGTGTTCAATGTGGATTTCCTTCGGCCATAATTTCCACCATTATTGGACACATCACAGATAGTAGAGTAGTTGAAAGTAAGAGAGATCAACCTTGAATGCATGGAACATTAAACCATTGATCATATCGTGGACACATGGGTTAAGAGAAATCACCAATAAAGGATCCAACTTTATCAGGTTGTCAAAGAAGGGAAACTCTTACACCAAAGCAAGTGGCTCACCCAGGGCCAAGTTCAACAGAAGTTTCCTCATCTAATGGGGAAATTCAACGCAAAGGATACCATTTATTTCTAAGGACAGAGGATTGATCCAGGTGGATATTGGTGGCTACCCATCTATTCCACTAGCTCAAAGAACAATTTTCCATTTTGGAAGTTTTTTCTACACTTTTTTGGGTCTTGAACTTCTGGGGCCATTTTGAGGCCTCATGGCTGAAAGCAAGGACCTCTGAATCAGGAAGATAATCAGGCTCCATAACCAACACCTTTTAGGTGGGGCTGGGATTTAAACCATTGGGTGCCACTGATGTCGCACTACCCCTTGCGACCACACATGCAGAATATTCCCATGTTCAATTTGAGGCCGACAAAGACACCAATTTTATTGAATGGATTCAACACATATGCCAACAAGTCCATGATATTTTGCAGAAATCCAATGTTAAGTACAAGAAACGCCACGATCAACACCGAGTGCCACACATGTTTTAGGTGGGAGAAAAGGTTTGTTTACATTTGTAGAAGGAGCGCCTTACTATACTCAATTGGAAGCTTCATCCACTTCATTATGGTCCTTACACCATCACCAAGGCTATGGGTGACAATGATTTTGAGCTAAGTATTACCCCTTCCTTGGCTCGCACCCAATGTTCAATGTGGACCTCCTTCCACCATAATTTCCACCATTATTGGACACATCAAAGATAACAGAGCAATTGAAACTGATATAGCTCAAACTTGACTGCATAGAAAATACAACCATTGATCATATCATGGACACACATGTTAAGGGCACTCTCCAACGAAGGATCCAACTTTATTGGGTTGTCAAAGCAGGGCAAATCCTACACCAAGGCAAGTGGCTCACTTGGGCCAAGTTCAACAGAAGTTTCCCCATTTTATGGGGGAATTCTACGCAATGGATACCATTGGTTCCTAAGGGGGGAGGATTTATACAAGTGGATATCAGTGTCCACCCACCTATTCCACTGGCGCAAAGCACAATTTTCCATTTTGGTAGTTTTTCTACACTTTTTCGGGTCCTGAACTTTCGGGGCCATTTTGAGGCATTAAACATCGTTTTATAGGCATGAAAGCACCCATAAAATAACTAAAGGCATGGTATGGGATTATCATAATGTTTACTTCTCAACTAGACCTTTTCGACGGGTTATCGAGCGCGCCAAACAAAGATTGTACGCAAAAGTTATGATTCCAAGAAGTTGGCATACCAACTAACCCCATCGGGGCCCACATGCTTTTTGGCGTTTCATCTCCTAGGGTTAGGTTTTTGGATGTTTAGGGCTTCCTCATTGATTCTTTATGATAAAAATCCCTTTCAGACTCATTGTAATGCACTCCGACGAATGCACGTAGCCATGACAACTCTTCTCAGAGATACACTACCACCATTTGAGTGAGTTTCTTTCGTTGTACATTTTTTACAGTTCAACACATTTCATTTATTAATAGAATTCAAGTTTCACTGTATCTCTGTTTTTTTGTTAGAACTCTGTATTTCATTTCGTTCCATTTATAAATCCAAATCAAATCAATATTTGGAATTTTCATGAACTTGTTGGTTGATATGAAGACATCCAAGACTATTTAATTAAAAGGCCAAAATAAGCTACTCTGCTACCCTAAGTTCTACATCATGGCAAGAACAATATTTAATGTTGGACAAGGGTGAAAGGTTTTAGGCAAGGATCATTGAACCATCTTGGCCAAAGTTTGCACTAATCCTACCTAGACCAATAAAGAGGCCAACTAAAGAGACCAACTAGTGCATTTGAAACTTACTTTGATGCTTCAAATACTTACTATCATACAAGTGTGTCATTTTAATCGGTTGGGGCTAGGTTCAGTACTAGGAAATTTGGTCACTGATACATTTAGACCTTTAGTGGTGTTTCTTTCTCGATACCAAAAGTAGCATTACATGCATTTTTAGACATACACGTTGCAAAAAAACAACCATTAATGGTATCATGGTTAAAAGAATAGTGTTTTAATGGTGGTTTATGAACCATCTCCAAAAGCAATTTTTTTTGTGGTAGCCAATAATCATCCCTACAAATGTCACATAAGTGGCTTTACCAGTAGTTACAATCATTGCTAAAACATGAATTTTTAGTAGTGGTTTGGGAAAAATCATTGCCAAAGGAACCTTTGAAGGCTATTCAAAACCATTTTCAAAAGCACTTTTGGTAGCAGTTTTGAACTACCACCAAAAGTGGCTTTACAAAAATTTAAAACTATTGAAATTTTTTCAATTGGAAATAGTTCAAAACCACTACCAAAATTCCTTTAGCGGTGATTTTGAAGTGTCAACATAAGTAGCAATGGTGACAATTCAAAATCCCCTCAATAAGAGATATAATGGAATGTTTTAATGATGACCATATAATGGGAGTCCCAAAAATTACTTTTAATTAATAAATAACCCCCTTAACCCCTTTAACTTATTATCTCAAACCCTTAGAACTCTAACTGCCTCTCCTTTCCCCAAATCCCCAAATCCCCAAACCTTTAATTGTCCCCAAAATTCTATTTGGGATTTAAAAAATAATGCAATTTGGAGACCCATATTCATTTGTCACGATGCATTTGTGGAGTATTCTCTTGATGGATGTACATGATTCTTAAAATCTATTAAAAATGATTCCACACACAAACGTTCTTTCTCACCCAAATAGTATGAAGACTTGAACTCTTTGGATGCTCTAGGCCACTTGATTCCTTGGAAGAAATAACTCAACATCACTATTAGGGAGGATATTTATTCATTATACATACATGTTACCTAGATCTCTCCTTCCAATTATGTTGGCCCTAATATGGCCTCCCATTTAGAACATTTTTCTACAATTAAGAATGGTCTCATTTTTCATCTAGAGTATACTCACATTGTTTCTCTCATGATTTTAGGTTTTCAAAAAGTTCAAGGTATGCTCTCATCAACTTCAAATTAAGTTTGACCACTGCATCCCATAGGAGGAGATAATTTTTTAGTTATGTTACTTATTGGAGGTCATAGTATGAGGATCATTTCATCTTCAATTGACCCATTTACCGTGAGATCCATCATAGATATCATTGCTTCTTGGAGATAATCAATGCACAATTCATCCAATGATTGAAACAAATTTGTCTAGATGAATGAGACTGTGTACTATAACTCATTCTAGGATGCAAATTTTAGGCATTGGAAGCTTATTTACCAAAGATGAAATAACTCAAAAAGATATGTACAAAGAGGAACTAAAGAAATATTTAATACATGAGATTCTACATAACTAATACAAACCACTTGTGCATATTTATATATTTTCATGTGCATAGCCTATATTTAATCAAAACTAGTAAGGGATTTTTTACTAGATGTATAGATCAAATGTAACAATTTTGGAACAATTTCTTGTTATTCTTTTGTTTTTCACTATCATACCTTAAATTCTAAGTTGATTGGAAAGTTTGGCATTTTGATATTCTTTAAGCCATGATTTCAAACAACAAAGACCAGAATCTCAACAAAGTCTCACAGTGTAGTATTGTGCTTGATTATAATTTTACATTATTTATGGAGATTCTTGTTGAGATGAATGTCAAATCATAAAAATTATGCACTCTACATATTTTTTCTATAATGTGCAATTTCATGTCAAGAACTATTTGAAAGTTTCCTTTGATAAAATTGTTGTTAAAGATGATCTCATGAACTAATTTCTACAATCATCCTTCACTAAACAACCTATATTATCCTTGACAATCTAATAGACTCTATATAAGTTAGGCATACACATGGTAAATCTCTAGCTAGTAAAGACTAGGTAGATAACAAATCATCTTTTCAGGAAAAGGTAAACTTCTACAATTCAATTTTGAGTAGTAAAAAACTATGTTAACTTTTTGAATGTGAAAATGTATTTCTCAATTGCATACCATCTTATATGAATATGAATTATTCTTCTTATACTCAACATGGTAGACCTATGATTTCCTTCATGCCACACTATATATGGTGTCCCTCTCTTGCAACATGCCTTGAAATTACAAAGTTATAGGCCCTAGACAAGTGCATGATAATTTTTAGAGTTTACCTTATTATAGTGTCATTTGGCAAATCTAATCTCGTTAAATGTTGATTGTGAACTTACACAAAAATTAGTGTTCCATACCATCCAATTGAATGTTGAAGATTCCATGTCACTAGAATGGTTAGAATTCATAAATAGATCTAAAAAGAGTTTGTCTTAGATGTAATGCCCCATGCTTTGACCTTAGATAGTTAGAACATTGATTTTACTCATCTTGGTAATTCATTTCTCAATAACTATTTATACTAAGTTAGACTGATATAGACATTTTAGATGTGTATATCTGGACCTATTTATGTGTTGCACAATTCTATTTTATTGTTGTATGTTCATAATGACAGTAGTTATGAGAATTGTTCAAACATGCAAATTTAAATGTGGAATTTTGGTACATGGGTACTAGTTCAAGTTATGTTGTGAATGTATAACATATGCAAGGCATGATAAAAATAAACATACATTTCTTAATTGAACGCCAATATAGATATGTATTCTTATATGAAATTGTGATGTATATGCATGGATATGAGTTATTGATGAACTAACCTATAGGTTAATGAGTTATGTGATAGTCAAGTGATTGTAGTTCTGAGGTAGCTTGTATGTAGATATCAAGAAGATAGTGTATGTTATAAGTTGTACTTATTATTTAATTTATGATTCAAAATATTGATATGATCTGTGGTAGGTGTGGTTTTGACAAGAATCACATCTTTCCCAAATTACTTGTTTGATGACGTGATTACAAGAATAATAGTTGCACATTATGGATTGATATAGGGTGTTGACCATAGTTATATCAGGAAGGGTGGAGGTATTTCCCACCAAGTATCCTATTGACCCTAGTTTTATTAGGAGAGGTGAACATATTTCCCACCATGTATCCTATGAAACCTAGAGTCATTAGAGGGTTGTGCGAAGTCACGCTCCCCTAGACACATGATGGTGATTGATAGTTTCATGTTGGGGAAGCTTGGTCAAGATTCACGACACATATGCTTATGGGTTCTATCTATAGTTAGGTCAATATAGTTGACCCTTCAACTTAGTCCAACAAAGGAAATGATAGGATGGAAAATGGAAGTAGGTTAGGAAGGAAGGATGATTCGATGTTAGCTGAGAATATTGTTAGGGTATTATATGTGCCACTTTTGTTTTCTCACTTGGTTCCAACACACTCACTTTATTCCCTTTTTATATTTTAAGTGTAATGATCTATCATTGATGAATTGTTCTAGTTTTGTTAGTTAAAATTACTCAATGATGCATATGTTGTCTTACATGCCTTGGTGTGATCATACAAGAACTATGCACTAGAGGCAGTGATTTTTTATCGTTAGTACATGAATGGGATATGTGTCCACTAGCTATGAACAGATACCCTACACATATACAGTAGTACACTTAATTAATGTATTAATTATTAAAATAGATTATTAACTATTTAATTAAATGGTTTAATGACCATGTAAATTATATTGCTTACAAAAATATATTATAGCATTAAATATCTTCTTTGACCTTGATTGATGGTTGGTATGATGAATTAAATGGGTATGGTGGGCTATCATGTACATTTTGGGGAAAATTGTCAAGTTGCATTTATAAGCTAGCATGAGAAGAAAGACTTTGCATTTTATTTATTATTATTTTATGTAAGTCATTTATATGTCAGATTATTCTAAATTTTCACAAAAATCGAGATAAGGGAGGTTGATGGCTAATAATGAGGGTGGTTGAGGATACTTGATAAATAGAAAGTGGAAGTGGTGATGGAGGGGGAGGAGGTTGAGAAGTTTGATTATGTTGAGAGGTTGGATTATTCTTGGAATAATTATTTATTTTGACAATCTTGGTTAGACCATATGTGCATTGTTGTTCTTGGAGTCATGGGCACAGAGAGCCAATAGATCGAAAGGTTGCTTGGATATAGGAAGTCAGCTAGGCTCCTAGTTATTTGGGAGGATAATTCCATTGTTTCACTCCGAACAAGCGGGAAAATAATTCTTGGAAGCATATTCCTACTACTAACAAGACTATATTATTATAAGTGATAAGTTAGCAAATTAGAATTCATAGCATCCCATGGAGATGTGCTACATTATATACCAACCTTGACAAATCAACTTTATTTGATAATTCTCATAGAGATAAGATCCATCTAGTGAAAACATATGCTTTATATAGATATTTTCAACATTAATATTTCCCTTGGAGAGGTTGAAAGCTTGAGATATGGCATGTTTAAGGAGAGTCTTATGGGAGGAAGAATCCCAAGTTGCAAAGAACATTATTTTTGATTAGTGTAACCTATGGCAATGTATTTCAATGAACATACCTCTAGTTGTGGGTATCAATCTTTTGTATATGGAGTATCATCCATGAATATAAACCTATGGAGATACGAAACCATGTCAATCATTCTCCAAATTATATACAGAGAATATTGGCAAGCACCACCTACTTACCGTGGACGACAATAAACAAGAAAAGTTTGAGAGGAATACCTACTTATAGTATTGTTCGAGACAACACACATGTTTATTACAAATTGATAACATACCAACATTTTCTGTGACAACACACTCAACTAAGTGTATTTGTGAGTGGATGTTGGAGATATATCTCCAACATATACAAGAGTCATAAAGTGGCATATCGCTTCAAAAGACTAATATATACTATTTAGCATGGGAAAATATTGAGTATCATCCCTAAAAATTGTATAAACACGTATTGTAGATGAAGGTGGTTTTGTAAATTAAAATTCATTGAATCATTGAAGTCAACTTGTATGAACATTAAATCATAATATTATGCATAAATTGATTTGAATTTATAGTTTGATGAAGGGTGATGCAGGAGCATATTTGGCTTCAGGCAATCTGCATCAACCAAAAAAATAAAAATCAAGTTTAAATTAATAAATTATGGGAAGGAGTTAATAAATTGTAGGAAGGTATAAGTGTCAAATTCCTATTGATGTAACACATTTTTTGTTGTTGCTAGAA
>CBVK0101784688.1:7182-38147 GCA_900067695.1 Picea abies
TTTCAGTTGCCCATGAAAAGTGTGGTTATGGATATTGTAGTGGTTGATGTTCCCCCCAAGTTTGGCATGCTTTTGTCAAGATATTGGATAAAAATACTTGGGGGAACCTTACAAATGGACCTAACATATGCCACTATCCTTGTGTTTAGGGGGGAGCATAGAATACTTTACAGGGAAGCCCATATGGCATATATTATTAGTGACGAAGCAAACCCCACCAATCATCCTATCTTTGCACTTGACACTGATTTGGGGTCTAGTTTGTTACAGCTCATTGATGCTCCTGAGCCTCCCCTTGAACTCAGAAAGCAGTCTGTTACTTTACATGAATATTCTCCTCTCACCACTTATGTTTGGAAGATGTTCTTTGATGGCCCACCAATCATCCTATCTTTGCACTTGACACTGATTTGGGGTCTAGTTTGTTACAGCTCATTGATGCTCCTGAGCCTCCCCTTGAACTCAGAAAGCAGTCTGTTACTTTACATGAATATTCTCCTCTCACCACTTATGTTTGGAAGATGTTCTTTGATGGAGCCTCTTCTAAGGATGTTGTTGGTGCTGGAGTGGTCTTTGTTTCACCTTCTCGAGAAACCATATCTCTGTCCTACAAACTGGAATTTGAAGCTACCAATAATGTGACAGAGTATGAAGCTCTTATTTTGGGATTAAGGGCTGCAAAATACACGGGGATCAAGGAAATATCTGTGTTAGGGGATGCATAATTGATTGTTAATCAAATTAAAAATCTTTATCAAGCTAAACATCCCAGGCTCAGATCTTACAGAAATGAAGTGTGGGATTTAATTGACAATTTCTTCTTAGCTTTCAACATTTCATTCATCCCAAGAAAGGAGAATACAATGGTTGATTCTTTGGTTGTCTCGGAAAGTAATTTCAGAGTCCCCCCTGCCACCCAAGCTCAGGTATGATATAGAAGTAAAATACAGGCCCTCTATACCTGACAATGTCAAGCATTGGAAGGTGTTTGAGGATGATCTTGAGATCAAAAGGTTCCTGGAGATTGTTGAGGAATTTTCAACATTGCATATAGATCAGGATCCTAATTATGAAGATGAGCTTCACGTTGATGTATTTTTGAAGAAAATTGCTAATCATCATATTGTGCAGTTGCCTAGCAATCACATTCCGAAGGGATTGGTCCCTTTGGAAAGGATATTTGATAGTAATGATGTGGCAGTAAAAGCTAAGAGGCCAACTGAGGATGCTGAGATATCTAAGTGCAACATTGGTACAGAGGAGAATCCAAAATTTGTCAAGTTGTGAAGCAGCTTGTCGAGGGAGGAAAGGTTCAAGTATGCTGAGATATTAAAAAAATTTGTTGATGTGTTTGCCTGAACTTATGAGAACCTTAGAACATATGACATCAACATTATTGAGCAAAAGATTCCACTGAAGGAAGAATCCAAACCATTTAGGTAGAAGTTAAGACAGATAAATCCTATGTTATTGCCTATCATGGAGAGAGAGGTGAAGAAGCTTTTGGATGCTCAGATTATTGTGCCATTGAGATATTCTGAGTGGGTGAGCTTTTGGATGCTCAGATTATTGTGCCATTGAGATATTCTGAGTGGGTGAAAAATTTGGTCCCGGTAAGAAAGAAAAGTGGAGAAATCAGACTCTGTGTCAATTTCAGAAACCTGGACAGAAGCTCAAAGAAAGACAACTACCCTTTGCCAAAGATGGAATACATATTACAGAGGGTGACTAGTGCATCCAGGATGTCCATGATCGATGTTTTTTCTGGCTACAATCAGATCTTTGTCTTTCCTGAAGATAAAGAAAAGACAACCTTCACCACTCCTTGGGGTACATTCATGTATGCCAAGATGCCCTTTGGGTTGATGAACACAAGGGAAACCTTTCAGCGAGCTACGGATATAGATTTCATCGAAAAAAAAGACAAATTTGTGGTCATCTATCTAGATGATGTCACAATTTTCTCTAGTTCTGATGTAGAGCATTGTGAGCATTTGAAAAAGGTTTTCTTAAAATGCAGGGAGTTTGGTCTCTCCTTAAACCCCAAGAAATCATTATTTTCCATGAAAGAGGGGAAATTACTGGGGCATATAGTATCTAATGAGGGAGTAAGAATTGATCCCAGTAGGGTGGAAGTGATCCAAACTTTGTCACTCCCTAGGTCCAGGAAAGAAGTTCAGTCTTTCCTGGGAAACATAAATTTTTTGAGGAGGTTTGTTTCCAATTTTGCTGAATTGGTAAATCTTATAACATCCATGTTGAAGAAGGGAAATGAAGTTAAGTGGACTACCGAGCCTCAAAATTCTTTTGATCAGATAAAGAAAGCCTTGACTGAAGCACATGTGCTTATCAGTCCTAATTACTCAAAGGATATGCAAATTTTTTCATTTTCTTCATTTGATACAGTAGCAGTTGTTTTGTTGCAGAAGAATGTTGAGGGGTTGGAGCAGCCTATTTCCTTTTTTAGTCAGGCATTAAGGGACGTTGAGGTAAAATTTGACATCACGGAGAAGTAGGCCTATGCTTTGGTAAAGGCTCTCAAAGTTCAAAATCTATGTGTTGCACTCAAAGGTTATTGCATGTGTTCCTTCAGCTTCTATGAAGGACATTCTCATTCAGCCCGACATAGATGTAAGGAGGAGCAAGTGGATTTCCCATCTCCTTGAATTCGATTTGGAAATAAAGCCTACCAAACTAGTTAAAGGCCAAGGTTTAGCCAAGCTATTAGTTGAATCTAATTATGAAGCTTTGGGGGTTAATTTTAGCAGCACCTGCTCAAAAAATCAATTGGCTGAGTTGTCTCATATAGGCCCACAAGTTAGCCCTCCATTGGTAGAGTGCACCTGGTACAAAGACATTATATTTTTTTTGCAAGAGTTGCGAACTCCAGATGGTATGGGAAAAAGAAAGGCAAGAGATCTTAAGCTCAAAACAATTAAATATTGCCTTATTGAGCAGGTTTTGTATTGGAAAGACCCTCTGGGAATGCTTCTGAGATGTTTAGACCCACTAGAGGCCCAAAAGATTATGTTTGATTTTCATGCAGAGTATGAAGCTCTTGTTTTGGGCTTAAGGGATGCAAAAGACATGGGCATCAAGGAAATATTTGTGTTAGGGGGTGCATAATTGATTGTTAATCAGATTAAAAATATTTATCAAGATAAACATCCCAAGATCAGATCTTACAGAAATGAAGTGTGGTATTTAATTGACATTTTCTTCTTAGATTTCAACATTTCATTCATCCTGAGAAAGGAGAATACAGTGGATGATTATTTGGCTATCTCAACAAGTAATTTCAGAGTCCCCCTGGCACCGAAGCTTAGGTATGATATAGAATTAAAATACAGGCCCTCTATACCTGACAATGTCAAGCATTGTAAGGTGTTTGAGGATGATCTTGAGATAAAAGGTTCCTAGAGGCTGATAAGAAATTTTCATCATTGCATATAGATCAAGATCCTAAGTATGAACATGAGCTTTACACTAATGTATTTTTGAAGAAAATTGCTAATCATCATATTGTGCATTTGCCTAGAAATCACATTCCGGAGGGACTGGTCCCTTTTGAAAGGATATTTGATAGTAATGATGTGGCAGTAAAAGATAAGAGGCCAATTGAGGATGCTGAGATATCTGAGTGCAACATTGGTACAGAGGAAAATTCAAAATTTGTCAAGTTGTCAAGCAGCTTGTCGAGGGAGAAAAGGTTCGAGTATGATGGGCCATTAGAGAAATTTGTTGATGTGTTTTCCTAGACTTATGAGGACCTTATGACATATGAAATCAACATTATTGAGCATAAGATTCCATTGAAGGAAGAAGCCACACCATTTAGACAGAAGTTAAGATAGATAAACCCCATGCTGCTGCCCGTGATGGAGAGAGAGGTAAAGAAGATTTTGGATGCTCAGATTATTGTTCCATTAAGATATTTTGAGTGGGTGGAAAATTTGGTCCTAGTAAGAAAGAAAAGTGGAGAAATGAGACTCTATGTCGATTTCAGAAACCTAAACTTGAGCTCAAAGAAAGATGGCTACCCTTTTCCAAAGATGGAATACATATTACAAAGGGTGACAAGTGCATCCAGGATGTCTATGATTGATGGATTCTTTGGTTACAATCAGATTTATGGTTTTCCTAGGAACAAAGAGAAGACATCTTTCACCACTCTGTGGGTTACATTCATGTATGCCAAGATGACCTTTGGATTGATGAACGTGGGAGAAACCTTTCAACGAGATATGGATATACATTTCATTGGAGAAAAAGACAAATTTGTGATTATCTATCTGGATGATGTCACAGTTTTCTCCAATTATGATGTAGAGCAATGTGAGCATTTGAAAAGGGTTTTCATAAAATGCAAGAAGTTTGGTATTTCCTTAAACCCCAAGATATCATTGTTTTCCACGAAAGAGGGGAAATTACTCGGGCATATAGTATTTGTCGAGGGAGTAAGAATTGATCCCAGCAGGGTGGAAGCAATCCAAACCTTGTCACTCCCTAGGTCAAGGAAACAAGTCCAGTCTTTCCTCGGAAAGATTAATTTTTTGAGGAGGTTTGTTTCCAATTTTGCTGAATTGGTAAAGCTTGTAACATCCATGTTGAAGAAGGGAAATGAACTTAAGTGTATTACTGAGTCTCAAAATTCTTTTGATCAGATAAAGAAAGACTTGAATGCAGCACCTGTGCTTATCATTCTTGATTACTCAAAGGATTTCCTCATTTTTTCATTTTCTTTGTTTGATACAGTAGCGGTTGTTTTGTTGCAAAAGAACTCTGAGGGGCTGGAGCAACCTATTTCCTTTTTTAGCTGAGAATTAAGGGATGCTGAGGTAAAATATGACATCATGGAGAAGCAGGCCTATGCTTTGGTAAAGGCTCTCAAAGATTTCAGAGTCTATGTGTTACATTGAAAGGTTATTTCATATGTTCCTTCATCTTTAGTGAAGGACATTCTCATTCAACCTAACATAGATGGAAGGAGGAGCAAGCGGATTGCCCAGATCCTTGAATTAGATTTGGAAATAAATCCCACCAAACTTGTTAAAGGACAATGTTTAGCCAAGATATTGGCTGAATCTAATTATGAAGCTTTGGGGGTTAATTTTAGAAGCACCTGCTCATAAAATCAACAGGCTGAGTTGTCTCATACAGGTCCACAAGTCGTCCCTCCTTTGGCAAAGTGCACCTAGTACAAATACATTATATTTTTTCTGCAGGAGTTTCCACCCCCTGATGTTTGGGAAAAATCAAGGCAAGAGATTTAAATCTCAAAGAAATTAGATATTGCCTCATTGATCAAGTTTTATATTGGAAAGATCCCCTAGGAGTTCTCTTAAGATGTGTAGAATCACAAGAAGCATAAAGGGTCATGTTTCATTTTAATGGTATCCTGTGTCGAGGACATCACTTTTGGAAAACGACGACCTACAAAATCCTCAGGGATGGGTACTTCTGGCCTAATCTATTCATTTATGTATTTGCAAAGGTCATAGCCTGTGTCAAATGTCACAAATTCTCTAGGAAGCAACAACTAGAATATCTTCCCTTGAAGAATGTGGTAGCTTCAGGACCTTTTCATCAGTGGGGTCTAGACATTATCAACGAAATTCATCCTTCTTCAAGTGGTCATCATAGGTGGATCTTAAATGCAACATATTATTTCGCCAAGTAAATAGAATCTATCCCCACATGGAATGATTCTCACAAATTAATCATTTGTTTTCTTGAAGATATTATGGAAAGGTTTGGTTGTCCAAATAGAATTGTCATTGATAATGCTGCATCCTTCAAATATGAACTATTGATCAAGTTTTGTGAGGATTTTAGAATTGCATTGATTCACTCTACCCCCTATTATCCCCAAGGGAATGGATCAGCATATTCCTCTAATAAAATCCTAATAAATATCATCAAAACACTGTTAGATGACAACAAGAAATCATGGGATTTGAAGCTCAAATTTTCTCTGTGGGTTGATAGAGTGACAACAAAGAGGTCCCTAGGCATCTCTTCTTTCTAGCTTGTATATGGAAATGAAGCAATTTTTTCCTTATCATATCTCCTTGTTGGTGGTGAAGTTATTCCAATATTGTTAGGAAGAGCCTTATGACATGATCAAATGAATTCATCAGCTGGTAGAAGTCCAGCAAACAATAGAGAAAGTGATGGACAAGGCGCATGACCGTTAGTAGAAAATAAAGTAGGCCTTTGACAGGAAAAGAAGTAAGGGGGATTTCCAACTGGGGGATCTAGTACTCCAATGGTATGCACCCAGACAAGACAAGGGAAAACATGGTAAATTTTAAGTCCTTTGGATTGGAACCTTCAAATTTTTTGAGACACTTTCAAATAATACTTACAGGTTGCAGAATTTGGAGGGCAATGAATTTTTTAGTGGCCCTATAAATGGGCACTTCTTGAAAAAGTTATTTGTTTAAAACCATGGTCAGCATCCCACCATTGTAAATATTGTTCATGTTTTATGTTTATTTTGATTTTAATAGGAGACTCCATAGCCCAAAGTTAAGGCACCATAACTACTTGTTCTTGGTAGCTCACATGGAGCATGCCATCCCCTTTGGAGCCAAATGTTATCACATAAAATTGTCAGAGTCTTGTGAATTTGGGATTTTGGCCTAATTTTGTAATTTTGCTTGTCTCTCATCCTTTTGCAGACCCAATCGTAAGTTTTTTCTTTCAGCTTATAGTTTTCTTCTTTTTTCCTACCTGAGAGGTGTCGACCCTAAGCCTTTCTATTTTATCTGAAATTGATAACTTATTTCTCTTTTTCTTTGTCACTAATCCTTTTTCCTTCCTGAGCCCTCAATCATTCATCCAAGTCTTCATTTACAAAGGTCATAGCCATAAGCACAAGTGCAACACTTAAAATGGTCTGTTATGGACTCAAATCAACTGAGCAAGCAAGATCATCTTTCAACGATGGAGATCCATTAGGTAGATCAGATTGACAACCGTTGAGTGATCGGGATCATAGAGTTACATAAAGTATAGCATGAAAAATAATTATGAATTCACCAGGCCATCCTAGCGGTCAATCTTGGGAAGGATGCATGGTGCAAGATTAGCATTTCGTTGACTAGAAGAATTGAGAAGTTAAAGGGCAGATTCATGAGGACTCTCGAAATGTGAAGTCACAAAATGATCTGGGTTGTACGCTAAAAAATAAAAAGTGGCATAGGATCATCATGGAGAAAGTTGTTTTAGAAAATATCAAGTGATAAATGTCGATTGCTGAGGCACTGAAGACCCCGAAATGTCGATATTCATCTCGGTCATCTGATCAAAGGGGTTGCATGGCACCTAATCCAAGAGGTCACAATTTTGTGACTCGGAGTTTTGAAAATGGAGCAGAACATGAGTTCGTAAAATGTGAAATCACGATGAGCCTGAGAGTTGGGCCCATGATCACAACCTGCGGTCATATGGAAGCAGGGTCATAAAGAAAGGAAAAGCACCTATCGAGTAGTGGGCAGTTGATATTGTTCAAGGTGATCCTAGTCATCAATATCCAGGAAGGTTCGACCGTCGATCTGGATGGTTCGTTTCATGTTTTTGAGCATTGAGATATTTGAAATCAAGAGTGAAAACTCCCAAAATGCAAAATCCTAAAATTTCATGTGGGATAAGCATGAGTTCGTGGCCCAAGGTCATGTGAAATGATGGAAAGGAGCTGTTCCTGAGGCTAAAAGTGATTTTACTATTCTTAGCAGCAGATCTGCATGGTCTCGAGGTGTTGATATTGACTTGAATAAATCGCGAACATCGCCTAGAGATTTCATCGATGTCAAGACTTGTCTTGATCCTGATGAAAGTAGTTAATGGAAATGGGGAAGGTGGTTGAAACCTCATTTCACCACATAAAGAGAAAGCATGGAAGAACTGGTCGTGGAAAAAAATGTTAGTCTGATGTTCCCCTGTTAGTGGACTTTCTTGCAAAGCCCATACTAATCTGAACTCATGTTTGTACAAAAGAATGCATGTAGAGACTGAGAAAAGAGGATGTAGACACAAGGCTTTGATTGTAGTGGCTAGGTCATGATCCCAGTTCTGACAAGTTTTTCTAAGTACCAATACTTCGTTTTGATATTTTTTTAGGGTCGATGGTTGAGCTAGGCCCCCGTATTGTAAAGTTTTAATGAAGATCTAGTTCTTCTAGTTATGTATATTTATTTGAGACTTCTTGTTTAATGTAAGTCATATTATTTTCATATCTCTGTAAACAGTTGTGTTAGAGAACTCATGCATGGAGGATTCAGTCAAGGGTAGTTATGTTTTGTGATGTAGGTTTGATCATAGTGACATCGCGACCAATTTTAATCAGTTTTTGTGTTGTCTTTTCCCTCCAACATTGAATGACTCGGGCATGGATGATACAGTCGGGTTGTTGTTATTGAATTGTGACGTATGTTTGATTTCAGTTCAGTGACAATTTCATTTAGTTCCTTAAAAATTTGAACCAAGAGGATCTTGTCTTCTAAGTTTTTCCTCTTTAGGCTGCTAGAAGATCGAATGTCCATTGCATACCTCTTCACTCTCCTCAAGTTCTTCCCCATACTCACCTTTATTACAAATGACTGACTGAAGTTAGATCAAGACCTCATCTACTTATGCATACCAACCTAGTTTTTTGAGTTAACGCGACATAGTCCTGAGGTCGCATCCATTAGACCACCCTTAAATTTATTCATTGTGACATATAAACTGATGGGTACTGGGCTTACCTCTGCTGCAATCCAGAGGTGACTTCCAATGCTAACAATGTGCATTTATATGCAATCTAGAGGATCGTCTACCTAGCAGCAAATGCCATCAACCATCTCAAAAATTATGTTAACCCCCCACTATCTACATACAGATTGTCTTCACCTTAAGAATGGCCTTAATGGCATGGTACTCATGGTTAATCGTCTCTGGACGAGCAACTGTTGGCGACTGCGGTTGAGGTACTATAGGATCATGGACATTTCTCTTCTTCTTGTGGAAAAATTCAATGGCACAAAGGCATTTAGAGTCACCATTAATGGCATTTGGAATCAACATTGTCCAGGTGATGAGTTTATTATGGATAATCGACACAGGAGGGGATATCTCTCTCGCATTTAGTTTGCAATGGAATATACATAGAAATATCCCATGGTTCGAGAGAGAGCCCACTCTCCTAGGAGTAAAAACCCCTGAAATGCACAAACTGAGCGATCCTCGTTGGGAGGAAATCTGGGATCAAGCAATGCACGACGACCACCTTAGATGTCTTCAAAATGGGTGTGCCACAGTGAGTGGTTCGATGCAGAAGGACTCTCATTGGGTTATGGCCCTTTGCCTGTTTCTCTGCCTCATTTGCCAATAAGAAGTCTGCTAGTTGGAGGTTCTCAAGCGAAATTCCACCTGGACACGGGGGCAACAGTGGAGGAACTACATCCCGAAATTCCACCTCAGAGGAGTCAACGAACAACTAGGGATTAGGCCCTTTACGTAGTGGGAAAGCATTGGCTATTTTGCAACAACTTTTGCTCGAAATCTGTAGAGAAGTGGCAGACCTTACCTTCTATATGGAGCTCACAAACCATCGCATCTCAACGCTCATGGCTTTATATGTTCAACCAGTCCCTCAATAGTTGGAGTCATTCATATTGTTGTTGGATGCAACGCTTCTTCAAGTTCCCATCTGCTTACCTCCGTCAGATACGAGTAATCCATCCTTGACTGCTCCAGGTCATGATCATGCTTGTTAGGGATAAGGAACAATGGCTTAGCTGTTATTTTGTCTAGTTTTTTAGATGTCAGGTTATGCTCTGCCAGTGGTCATAAACAATCACCATCATATTTTAACATGTATGAAGACTTTCTGATATCTAGATGGAAAATGTCGATTTTAAACCTTTGTGGAGCAGGGTTGGTTTCCTTTTTATGGTGGTCCTCACTTCGATACAATTTATGTATATGTTTGACAAATTTTACATGTAATATAAAATCTAACTTAAAAAAAATGCAACTATTACATTAAAACGCTTTTAAAAAATCAGTGTAAATAACTTTAATGCTAATTTCACTTGTTTCTCTATCATACCATTACAACATCGTTATTATATCATAGCAAATGATTATGCTACATGATATCAATGCATGTGTTTAAAAATCAGTTTGGAGACTCACTACTAAGTTAGCTTAATGTATTTTCATCAAAGTGACTTTCAAGCACCAAACGGATATCTTAAACGTGTATGTAATTTTCATAATAATCCCGGGAAGGAAGAGTAGGTATTGGCTTTATGACATCTTCTTAAAGAATTCTATGAATATGGGCGAAACCTTGTAACAGTTGCGAGTTTCCAAAAAAATATTAAATGGTTTATTTTCCATATTAAAGAATTCTATGAATATGGGCGAAACCTTGTAACAGTTGCGAGTTTCCAAAAAAATATTAAATGGTTTATTTTCCATATTATGCGGGGAAATGTTTGTCGAATTAATTCTATGGATATGGGCCAAACCTTGTAACTCTCGCGAGTTTCGAGAAAAAAAAAAGTACTTTGTATGGTTTATTTTCCATATTATGTGGCAAAATGTTCCTCAAATTATTTATTTACTTCATGATGGAAAGAAAAAATTGTTTTTTTTTTTTTTAATAAATCATGTAAAATCAACAAAGTTAAACATTTAAAAATATTAAAGTTAAAATTTTATTTTATATATTTTGATCATAAAAAGTTAAATAATAATTTATTATTATATTTAATATTTAAAATTAAACAATTATATATTAATTTTATGATCGTTAAAGGTTTTTTTATCATAAATAAGAGGTTTTTTGTTTCATAAATAAAGGGTTTCGTTGTCCCACAAAGAAAGAGATTTCATACATTAATTTGGTGTCTAGCTTAATCATAACCTTAATCTTAAAATTAGATTATTAGATTACAATGTCTCTTCTTTCTTCTTTCTTTAAAAGATATAGATTTTCAGTAAGAGAATCTTAACTCTTTCTTTAAAAAATATAGGTTTTGAGTGAGAAAAATCTTGACTTGTAGGCAATGTCTCCTCTTTCTTTAAAAGATATAGATTTTGAGTGGGAAAATCTCAACTCTTTCTTTAAAAGGTATAGATTTTGAGTGAGAAAAATCTTGACTTGTAGGAATTAAAAGCTTGCAGTTTTTTGTGTTGCTATTTGAAATTATGGACTTTTAAAAAGCTTGTGTACTTTTAGAAAGATTATAACAAAACAATGCAAAGACCAAGGAGTAGCAGAGCGCCTACTTAAAAGGATTTTTTTTTAAACAAGAAGTTACAATATTATTATTTTTGGATTTTTGTATGTGGTTTAATTCAATAACTTTAAAATTT
Source organism: Picea abies (assembly GCA_900067695.1). Lineage (NCBI taxonomy): Eukaryota > Viridiplantae > Streptophyta > Pinopsida > Pinales > Pinaceae > Picea > Picea abies. The sequence goes on from CBVK0101784688.1 coordinate 18,553, forward strand.
AAAGCATCGTCAATAAAAATAAAAATAAGAAAAGTTTTACATAAAAATAAGAAAAGTTTCACAGTTTGAGTGGACCTAATAGTTAAGAACATGTGTTTCTTTCTAAGAGGTTATGTGTTCAAATCTATAGAAAGTGAGGTACATACACCTCCCTAGATTTTATCCCTCAAATCTTTACAAGAGATCCCGTGTCTCACAAACAAGAAATATCTTATACACCAATTTCATGTTTAGCTTTAACATAACCTTAAAATTAAATTATTATTATTATGTTATATATACATACATTTAACATTTCCTTAAAAATTGAATCATTAATACTAAATATAAAGTTTCCAAATTTCCAAATGGATGGGGCATCATTAGGATATTGACGTTGATATGTATGAAATAACTACGAACAACAAAATAACATATACCTTATATGGAAGCCATGGTAATGCTAAAGTTTAAAAAAAAATGATCGTATTACTTTAATCAACCAATGGAACCTTGGGTCCGTCTGCACTGCAATACAACAATCTTTTGTCTGAGACGGGTTTTGTCAACCCCTGGACACCGCTTTCAGGTAGCTGCAACGCTGAGAGAATCTTTAACAGAGGACTCCGAGACCTATTAATAAGCAATCCATCGATCTTCCGGCTTTTACAAGGCCAGTCTGTATTGAGAGAAACCGCCAGCATTCTCTGCAGAATATCCGCTCTCGCAGTACCCGCCGTAGTTTACTTGCAGCCCTATTGGATAACAGACTCCGCTGCCAGAATTTAAATAAGAAACCACGGTTCTATGGACGCTGGAACCTCTGTTTGCGGCCGGGGGCAAATTAGACGGCAAACTGATACACAAATTGAGATCGAGATCGAGGTCGCGATGCTCTTCCACATCCGACGCTGCTCGCTCGATAGGCGAACTTTCCGATCGGTGGTGTTGGAAGAAGTCCGTTATCTCCGGCGTTCTGCGGTTCTGGAATGCCGGAATTTCGTGGTCGGGAGCAGGCCGAGAGAGGCAGGTAGTGTTGCTGTTGTGGGGTAGGCAGAGAGGACGATGGGACCGGGGGTCGAGTCCCATGCTCGCCAATTTTCTCTTGATGTGTGAGTTCCAGTGGTTCTTGATCTCGTTGTCCGTCCGCCCGGGCAATCTTGCTGCAATAAGAGACCACCTGCACAGTTTCACGACGGACTTATTAATATCAGTTCGGTCCAGAATTAAAAGCTCCGCTCAGAATTGGGATTGGCACGTCAAGAAACCTCTCGGCCCATGGCAGATAGGGGTTTGATTTAATATAAATATCAGTGCTGATAAGTAAGGGAATTGATTGAAGCAAATAGAGGCGATGGAATTACATACTTGTTGCCGATAAGGGAGTGAAGTTTGATGATGAGCTCATCTTCTTCTTCTGAGAAGTTTCCACGCTTCAGATCCGGACGCAAGTAGTTTATCCAGCGGAGCCTGCAGCTCTTCCCGCATCGCAGCAGCCCTGCATCAGAAAATGAAGAAAAAAATTATATAAAATATCTTCAATTCACAATCAGTTATTGATTCCATTGAAGATCAGAGTTCAGGCAAGAAACCTGCGGCCATGGGAAGCGAACGCCAGCAGCCTTCGCCGTGGGCTCGAATGTGAGCGACGAGGCGGTGGTCTTCTTCTTTGGTCCAGGCCCCTTTGTTTGTATGACTTTTTTCGCAGCAGGGAGATCTTCCCATCTTGACAGAGAGACAGAAAAATGAAGCTTTCGCTGCCAGGATTACTTTTCCTTACTTTCGACATTTCTGTTTAGTGAGAATAAATAAACGAGCAGAGGGGGTGACAGGTGGTTTGGTCCTTAAAGCGGTTAATGCATCCGTATGTTTGGTGGGTGTTCTTGTTGTTGTTGTTCTAGAAGTGGGGTCTTGTCCACCCAAAACCCTAATCCTTACTGCGTCCAGCAGAGTTGCCCCCCAGATACTGTGACAACAAACCAATCCATTCCCGACTGTGTATTCCTTCTTGACTTAGATGTTCCCTTTTAATACAAGGGGCCCATACACACATGGTCTATACTCGAACTAGACTCCTTCGGCTAAGACAAACAATTTGATTTTCTCTTCTATTAAGTGATTGATTACTTTGGACCACCTACACCGTCCTTGATTTGATCATAGCACATATCTATTTCTACAATGTGTCCTCATTTAAGATCAGATCTCAACCACAACCATGAATATGTGGAATGGACTAGGTTAATTCAGATCTGTTTTTTAGGTAAATTTTTGGGCCTGAATCCAGACAGATTTTTAAGGGTAGTCTAAGTTTAGCATGGATCAGAATATTATTTTAGGGTTTTGCCCCATTTTAAATCAACTCAAATGCTTAGAAAATCAACCAAAATTCTAAATTGACCAAAAATTTAAAAACTAACCACGAGAAAAACCTGCCTAAAAAATAACTTGAGAAAAAATTACTCTCCATTTAACCTACTTCTATATAAAATTATCCAATTTATAGAAGCAGTTCCTCATTTTATCCTAGATTTGCACATTAACAATTGATTAATTTATCTCTTAGTTTATATATATATATATATATATATATATATATATAAATAATTTTCCAGCTTTCTTAGAGAGTAAAGTTGATGAGTATGTACTTAACAATAGCAGTATGAACAATAACTAAAATGAGAGTAAAGTTGATGAGTATGTAAACAATAGCAGTGTGAAGAAAATGAGAGTTTTTTAATGTTTACTTTTTGGGTTAAGTTTTGATGTACTAAAGTGGTTCCAATTTAGGTGCATGGCATCAATAATATTTTATTTTTTATTATAATATATTTTTTTTTTAACATAGGATTTTCTATTTATAGAGTGATAGTGTATATATGCATATTCATTTAGTTATAATAGTTATATATGTTTATCAAAAATAAACTAAAGTTTGTTAGCTTGTTCAAAGGGAAATTAGGTCAATTATCAAAAAAAATTAGGACTATCATACGTATGCTTATAATAAATGTTTAGCGAGTCTAAAACAATGTCTCTAAAACTACAGTGATAATTGAGAAAATCTAACAAACCCATATCAAAAAGACTCATAACTAGTAAAAGAGCATCACTCGTCAAACACATGAACCTGGGGAGCCATATTGGGTTGAGCACCAACAGATTGTGATGACACCGGAGGGGGATTAGAACTTGATGGAGCTTCCCTTGCTTTTGACGACCTGGAAAACCCATTCATATGTCTTCACGAGCCACAAAACCATAGTAATCAACATACTAGATTGGAGCCACAAAACCATAGTAATCAACATACTAGATTGGCATTCCAGAGCCTCCAACCACTATTGAAGATTCTAAAGTTCGTGCTCTTGCGGTTTCCGTCCTTGTGCCACCATTGCCTTTACATGCCAATATAATTCCACCATGCGATGAAATTTTGTATCCCTATTTTTGGTGCATCCCAAATCAGGGATAATGTCCCCTCCCTATCCAACAACTACCTCATCCCCAATCTGAGCTCTCTCAGCTCTCACCTTAGCCTCCAAAGCCTGCATTGCCTCCTTATCAGATGGGTCGACCTCGAATTGATAGTTCATGGCAGCCTCCTCAACTGCAAGGGAAACTTGTGTTTTCTTCTCTGGTGCCGACTCTGCATTACGCTTTCTAGGCGCCATGGTACACTAGACAAAACCCCATAGAGATTCTGATTGAAACTTCTCTGAATCACTAAAGCCTACCATTGCAAGCTACCTTTCTCATGCGCAATCAACATACCTAGGAGTTGCAGAATGAAATTCAACTCGTCTTTAACTCCTTGCTTAGGCCTTATCCCACACACAAGCATAATGTCTGCCAAGTCGAGGCTATCCAAATCAATTGTTTCCATAAATGAGTTCATCACTAAGCTCCTTCATAGAAACCTACACTTCATACTCACCTTCATTCGTAGTTGTTCGACGACCATCATGCTCATGTATGCTTCCTTTCACCCACACTACGGAGTAATCTAACTAAAGCGTGCGACGAAGTGAGATGACAAGAAGTAGGCTTGTGGACAAAACAACCCACATGAGGACATAATGTCTATTAATGCTTGTGGCACCCTATACAAGTGATTTATTTAAAAATATATATATTAACGATAGTTTATTAATTATATTATTTCTTAAATACAATTATTATTTAAATTTTAGTACTCAAATCTTTGAGCATTAGAAAATCTCTTATCTCTTATCCTACAAATAAAAAAGTATCATACATCAATTTAATGTCCTTAACTATGACCTTAAAATTAAATCATTATTATTATAAATAATATATATAGATTAAAACGGGCGATCTCATCTATGGTTACATATTTTCAAATTTATTATGGTTTGACACACTCTTTTCATATTATATTATATTATATTATATTATATATATATATATATATATATATATATATATATATATTAAAAATAATTATAGAACGGTCTCATTTATATGGTTACATATTTTCAAATATATTATGGTTTCTCGCACTCTTTTCGTTCAAGCTTCTTGAATTATTTCATGGTATGAACTTGAGCCTCACTCTAATGTGATTGAAAATGACTGCCCACCAACTTCCATAGATAATTGTCGGCCTTTAATCTCCACTGATATAAAATATTGATAGTAAATCTGAAATCCAGTACAAAAATAAATAAAAAATGGGGTACCTGGTCACCACCAACGTGTACCATGCTCCCCAATAACACAACTCCAAATAGTCAAAAGGCATGGCATTACCCAAACGGCCCTATCATTTTCGGCATTTATGACGCACTCAATTTACAAGTTCCAAGTTGATACGCCATCAACCAATCAACTAATTCCAGACAAATAATTTGCGGGCCCCACGCAGCCAAAGCGGCTTTTCTGTGCAAATTCCAACCCGTCAGTGAAGGGTGAGTTGACTTATCATACCCCACCAAATATAAAGATATTTTTAAGGTGCGTGGCACCTTCTTGTTTAAGTAAAGTCAAACTCTGCTCATCTGATTTAATATTATTATTTGGTAAGATTGGTATTATATGTCCCGGGGTCTAAAACGTCAAGTTAATTTTTAATTAATTTTTTTTTTTTTTTTAAATTAAATTGTGCATATCCTGTATAAACTTTATTTAATGTTACTTTTTTATTTTATGCTATTTGTATGCAAATAATAACCACATAATAGTATAAAAATAATATATCTTCCAATATACATGGTTCGATTTTATCATTCAGTGCACATTTGAATATATTATTAATATATTACTTAATAATATATTGTTATTGTTAAATAGTTATTGTTTTTTTTAATCGAGGAGAATTGGTAACTAGTTGGTAGGAAAAATGTTGGGGGTTAAATTTTGTAGATAGGTTATTTTTCTATGTTTTTTTCCAAGTCATTTTAAAAATGATTCTCCCAAATTCTATATGATAAAATTATTTTATTTTAAAATAGCCAAAATTTTATACAAACTATATAAGTCAATGTTTTTATAGCTACCATATTAAAGACTAGAAAGATTCGCCAAGGTTTCTGCACTTTAAAATACATTTCCATCCTTAAAATTATCCCTACTAGTTGTGATTACTTGGGTGAAGTCAACCCGCATGCTAGCGCCGAGTAGGTAACTTATGACTTAGCAAGGACCCGTGGAGGCACCTACCCTTCTAGCCTTATCATAATGGGCCATAGTCTTATCGGGGATTTGAACTTGGGTGGGGAGAGTGCAATACCTATCTCACAATCATCTTATCAAACCAACTCAACCCTATTAAGTAGTTATTATTTGCCAACATTGTAACAAGTTAACATGGGTGGCAGGTGGGGGGCATTATCTTTGACCTCAAAGGAAAATAGGAACTATCATACGCATGGGGAATTAATGAAACCTCAAACAATCAGACTGAGACCTTGGCCCATTGAAAAGGAGTTTGGAGAACCAAGGAATAAAAAAAATGACAATGGTTGGAGATTCAATGATAGTCATAAAACATATGGTCATCAAAACTATATCTAAAGACACTCAACTAAATGGATTGCTTTTTCGTACTAAAATATTGTATAAATATTTGAAGAAGTCAAATTTCTTCATACTTTGAAAGGGCTTAACCAATTGGCTAAGGCAATGGTCAACAAGGCCTGCACCTTACCTGTTTGAAAAGTTTGAAAAAAGGTGGAGAGTAGGAGGGTGACGAAATTTGTAACCTCCCCTAAGTTTTTATCCTCTCAAAATTCTAAATGGCCTCATTAACATCTCATGTTAAGTGGCATTTTCATAACAACATGCATTTTTAAAGGGCCATAAGGATGGTCCATTGTGTTGTTCATTCAAGATCATGGGAAGTAAGCTTTACTATTTCTGGTAGGATGGGATGGCATAGAGCATGTGAGTTCTTTATTCCTCTTTTGATGGGAATTTGGAACTTTCAGTTCTTTCCTTCGAGGAGAGGCCTAGGAATCAACATTCTTGTTTTACTAATTTTATAGCATGTCTTTTCATCGATCAAAGGGGTTAGTTCCCCAAAATCAATATTTTGTGCAAAGTTTGGAAGGGATTCAAGAAGGTGTTTCTTGGTAGATGTTGAGAGTTTTTACATCAGGATTTGGAAGCTTGGTTGTGGGAGCAAGGACTTTTGGATTCAATTGTAGTATTATTTCACTCTAAAGTTTAACGTTGAATGTCCCATAGTCTAAAGTTTCCTAAGGTAATCCTTGGATATAGTCTAGGATTCCTTACTCAATTGTTGGTTATTGAAGTGCATGCCAAGCTCTATCAGTCGTTCTCAAGAGATCTTAGTCTTGTATACTTGTTCTTTTAATTTTGAATGGATAGAAGAGCTTTGGAATTGTCTGGAAGAGACATTCTGGAACAAGCATAATGGAAAAACCATCATGACCATCTTTGAGAGTCAATTAGGAAATGTGAATTCCTTTGTGATGATAGTTAATAAAGTGTATACTAAGCAATAAGGAGGTTGGAGACATGGAGAAAGGAATGGGAGTAGAGTTATGTAAAGGATCTAAAAGAAACAGGAAAAAAATGATTAAGATGAATGCACAATTGGAAAAACGCAAAGGGAAAATAGTTATTCTAAAGGTAGAGGAAGAAAGCAACAAGCATGAAGAAATGATAAGAGAACTGTAGGATAGAGTTTGACATTTGGAGCTGGAGAAAAATCTTGGGCTTGCAAAGATGATGTGTTCTGCTTCGTCGATTGTCTTAGTTGGTTCCTTTAGATAAGAGAAAGTAGTATCCATGGAAGATGATACCTTGAAACAACACACTATGCAAGCCAAAAGAGCAAACCCATCCATACTATCAATAGTTGTAAAAAGAAAGAAAATTACCCACTTTGGGCATGGTAACAAAATTGTTTAATTTACTTGATGTTTTACAAGTCTATATTTTTGCTAGGTCAATTTCTAAGGAATTATACAAACCAAATATAGTTAATAATAGCGCTAAGATACTAAAGATATGGCGGCAAGGAAACAATTGTCAACACTTTTTAAACTTTCTAGAGGTTTTTTGGATTGTGGAATTCCTACTTTGTTTGTATTAAAATGCTAGATTGAACAACTACAACCCATGCTTTTATTTAATACAAATATAGATGTTTTTGGTCATTAGTTCAAATCCTCTATGTACCTTTGTGATGCATTAACCCTCCTTAAAGTTATCAATTAAAGAAACAATGAAAATAGATAAGATGTCCATATCTTTATCTCATTTTCTCAATAATCATGTGGATACCTTTGTGACACCTCATCCCTCCTTAAAGTCATCAATTAAAGAAACAAGGAAAAGAGATAAGAATACCATCTCTTTATTCCATTTTCTCAATAGTAATTTAATTAAATATTAGTTAAAATCATCTAACTATATTCAATGAATTTCCATACACCAAATAAATGATATATTCTTTTAACTAAAGTTAATGTCCCCCCCATATATATATATATATCAATTTTAGCTTGGGTGGTAGGGAGGAATGATTGTTATCCTCTCCACTGACGTAGACGCCACCTCTGCCTCGACAGAGTCTCTGTGCGACCTCCCGGTCTTAAGGATCATTCATTCAATTGAAATTCTCATGCAAGTATTTTTATCTAAGATATATGGGATAACAAGTTGTATAATTACATGCTTAATGAATCCTTTGATTGTAATTTTATGTATTAAAACTTTCATTTAGTACAAACATTATTTACATATTAAACTTGTTCATTTACGTATTAAACTTGTTCATTTAGGCACAACATGGCATGGAAAGTGAAGGCAAGGCGAGGCATGGCATGGCATGACATGGCATGAGAAGGCATGCTATGGAAAGGCATGGCATGGCATGGAAAGGAAAGGCATGGAGAGTGAAGGAAAGGCAAGGAATGACATGTAAAGGCATGGTATGGCAAGGCATGGCATGGCAAGGCATGGTATGGAAAGGCATGTCATGGAAATTCAAGGCATGGCATGGCATGACAAGGAAATGCATGACATGGAATGGAAAGGCATGACATGGAAAGTGAAGGCTATGTAAGGCATGGCATGGCATGAAATGGCAAGGCAAGGCATGGGAAGGCATGACATGACAAGTGAAGGAAAGGAAATGCATGCCATGTCATGGAAAGGAAGGCATGGCATGGCAAGGAATGAAAAGTGAAGACGAGGCAAGACATGTCATGGAAAGGAAAGGCATGGCATGACATAATATGGCATGGCAAGGAAAGGCATGGCATACCTTTCCTTCACTTTCCTTTCCTTCCCTTGCCTTCAAGGCATGGAATAACATGCCAAAGATACCATACCATACCATACCATACCATACCAAATCAAGGCATACCATACCATACCATACCATACCAAAGCAAACATTATTGATGCAGACTCCACCTCTGCCTTGACAAAGTCTCTGTGCAACCTCCCGGTCTTAAGGATAATTCAATAGCTTTCCCCTGAGCTGAAGTTGCTCTTTTAGATTCCTTGCTGGAATCTCTGTTAATTCAATCCACAGGTCCTTTTCAGAAGCTCCCCTTTGCGAACAACACTAGGCGTGAGCTCCGCTTTTCCCCAAGCGACCACAATGCTATGACCAAGGGCCTAACCCAAAGTCCTTTGTCCCAAGCGACCACAATGCTATGACCAAGGGCCTAACCCAAAGTCCTTTGTTGCAACCTCACGATCTCGCGAGTTCATGAGTCGAAGCTCCTAACTCCTCCTTTCCAGACTCACAATACTCGAAATGCCGATACGGGTATGGCTCCTCCTCATCAGTGCCCTCTATGTGTGACCAATGGCTAGGCTAAACGCTAGCTCCCGTCACAAATTTGCGACTTCACAAGTCGAAGGGTTGAGCTCTTATGCTCTTATCCCGTGAATCCCTGAGACACAAGAAATCAACAGAGTGTTGAATTCCTTCTCCAGGCGACGCGTGTCCACCTGCCAATCATGCGGCCCCCACCTTGTGGTTCTGCCACATGTCCACACTTGTGCCTTGGCTCTCAGCACTTCGTGGCGTCTGCAGTCGACATGAGGTCCTCTCAACCTCTGAACCTATGAATGCGTGATGAGGCTCTGATCCAACGGTCATCTGTGACCTGGATCCTACGGTTGTCCTTGCTCCTCGAGATTTCACAACTTTGCGACTTGGAGCACCCAAATCCTGGGCTCTCGCCTTGCGAACTTCCGAGTTCACGAAGCCTACACTCAGACTTCTTCGACACTTTCACCAATCCTTCGATCGCTACCACCTATCCTCCTTAGATGGACGACTCTAATCTTCTCACAACTTCGCCACTCGTGAAGTCTAGAGACTTCCTCCTCTGACTCCCGATGTCTGAATCCCCGATAGAGAGGATCTCGTGACATGTGTCCTCCTTCCAATGGATGGCTCAGATTTTTTCACGACTTCACCACTCGCAAAGTCTATATGCTCACCTTTGTGAGGCCCGGTGCCCGAATCTCCGAAACAGATGATTCTGCGACACACATCCTCTCGCAGATGGATGACTCAGATCTGATCTCACCTTTTCGGGACTTCTGATGTCGAGTGTCCTGACCTCTTGTCCTCAGGACTCTCGAACTCCCGAATGTTGAAATCCTGATACCAACCCTTTCAAGACCTTCACCTTTGCTTGCAAGGGTTTAAACCTTGATCTCCTGGACACGAATCCATGGTCTAGATCTTTTCGGCTGATCTGACGACAGTTGTGCTCCTCCTAAGCTTTGGCACTTTTCTTCCAACACTTGGAAGAATTCCAAATGGTCAAATGCCTTGACCTTTGTTCTCCTTTACCTGTAATCTCTTCAACTTGAGTTTTTTCCTGTGCGTATAAAACGCTACTTCTCCTGAGCTTTGGGGAACCCTGAACCCTTCAAAGAGTTATGTGACTTCTGCACTCCTCGCAGAGTCTTCGCACACACAGTGCTATCTCTTCTGATATTTTCTGAGACTCAGACTCTTAAGGAATTCGGTCCTTTTTCCTTCTTCCTCAGATGGAGAAACTGATGCCCTCTTGGATATCCTTCTACTCAAGCAACCTCTTGTTGAGTGTTTCAGGGTGTTCAACAACCCTGTGAATATCCTTCAGTTGGTTCTTCTTCTAATTACAGAACTCAAAGAGTTCTCTCCCTGTGCCTATCTGCACACTGACTCAATGCCCTCCTGGAAGAGTTATACAGAACTCACAATAGAGTTTATGTCTTCTTCTGAACTCACAGTAGAGTTCTTCTCCTATGCACTCCTTGCACTAGCTCAATGCCCACCTGGCAGAGCTTTACAGAACTCTCAACAGAGTTTTTGTCTGCAACTGTGTCTCTTCTACATAGCCTTGCTTCCCGGGGTGTTCAACAACCTCACAGGTCTTTCTCAAGTTGATGATTTTCAGCTCTTGTGCCCGCCTGGCACATCTTTGTCTGAATCCGCAAAATTCAGAAGTGCTTCTTTGCACTAGTATTCAAAGACCACAGTACTCTGTCATGCCCTCCTGGCATGAAACCACAAAGAACCCTCAAACCTGAAATCAAACAACTCCTGCAAATGTGCAATCACAACATACATTCACAGCATATGAAGAACACATGAAAACACCTACACAACATAGAATCATGCACGAAAAACTGCTCTGGTTTGTATTAATAAAATGTCTGTTTTACAAGGGTGTTCTGAGCGTGGACTGTGACAAAGTTTCGGCTCATTCTCTTGCACACTCGCTCTCTCTTGTGCATACTCTCTACTCTCCCTCGACTAGCTCTTCTATTACAACTATCACAAAATGAGATCGAAATTGATATTTTACACAAGGGGGCTCTTAGAGCTCTTCCATCCAATCTCACCTACCCTATTCAATTACATTGAATGGGTTGTCTAGTCCACAATCCGGATCTAGATCTCAGCCTTCAACATTTAATGCCTACCTACTTCTACGCCTATGCAAAGCACGACCTCACGACTCAACAACCTAAAACATTTAATTACATTCAATTTCAAAATTGAAAACAAGGGCTGCGCCTCTCTTCATCTGTGAATGCACGTGTTGACGTGGCTGGCTGGCTGACGTGGAGAGATGCTCCTGCATCATCCACCCAGGTTTAGTTCCCACAAGTCACATGTTGAGCTCATAAAAGGTATATTATTGTAATGGCTTTGACCCCTGTTGTTGATCGACCTTGTGCCCTAAAGATTCTAGGGTTTAACCTAGGTACCATCCTCAAAATGAGGGGAAGTACTTGGGGGTTTTCCTCGAGCTTTGTAACCTAGAATATATATATATATATATATATTCCAAGAAAAAAAACGTATTTTTATTTGAGATAAACAAAACACAATACTCAGGTGCTCTAGTACCAATCCAAAAATGATCATCTAGAGATAAATATCTTCATAATATCTCACTATTGTAGCATCCAAAAAGATTTATAGCCTTCATTATATCAAGTATACACTCAAATAATAGTTTTTTTTTTAAACAAAAACAATTATTTTTATATTAGCAAAATTGTTGTAGTTGCACTATTCAGTAGTCTACTACATCATTTATACATAGTTTTTCAAAAGGAAGGTTCAAACCTTCTCTTGTCAAAAAGATGCAAAGGATAAATCCAACCCTATACGTTTCATGACTTAATCTTACTGGTTCCTGAGTGCTAGAATAAATTCTTACAAATTGCTTACATGAGATAATGCAAAAAACAAAACACAATTATCTTTTATATGGAACTCTCCCTCCACTAAACTTGAGGGAATCCAAGGTTTGTTGAGTACCACATGAGATTTACGACTTAGCTTCTTTCACTAAATGTTCTCTATTTGATTTCCTACCTCTTGTTAATGAAGGAGAATGATGGGAATCTTTCTTTAAGACTTATACAATAGAAGGAGAGTTAGAGACCTTGAGGATCTTTCTCTTGATTTCCTCCTCTCTTCCCATTTCTTCTTTGAAATCCTCCCCTTATAAATCTAGATATTATTGTTGAGATGTTGTTGATACCCCCAATGAAATCCCTCCCTTTTTGTTTGGATTTGTTACCTCCCTTTCCTCTATATCTTTTGTTGATGACCTAGCATTAAGATCTGCTTTATGTTTAATGTGAGCCTTTGGAATTTCCTGTTCTTATTCTGCTTAATCTACAAGGGTTTCAAACCCATTGTTATTGGGATTAGACAACCCTTACTTTTTTGGATGGGATCCCTTGGGTTGCTACTTCTTGTGCCTTCTAGACACTATTTTGAAAGCTTATTGATCATTATTGTTCTAAGCGAGTGGAATCTACTTCAAAGGAGGCTATGATTCTTGTTTATTTGGGAAACTATTTGGAAAGTGGCCATAATCATGCAAGTGTTGCATTTGAACATAATCTGTTCATAATCTAGGGCTTGAAGATGACTCCAAATTTCCATATTGAGATGAATTGCTTCTGAGAGTGCATTTTCTAAGTCTACTTCCACATAAATTTTGGTATAGGTATATAGATCATCTTGGTCAATGAAGTGACTCAAATTATCTCCAATGGATTTGAAAGAGAACTTATCCTAGAAAATCATAGGGATATGCAGAAGCATGACCCATATAGGGGAGAACAAGATGTCCATATTCAAGTCAAAATCAATGGTCAAGTGGGAGATAAATATTCCCTTGAAACCCATGAAATATGGGTCAAATAAAAAGATATTATATCTAGCTTCTTCACTCTCAAGAATGAAAAAGAAAAATCCATTACCATGGTAAATAAGTTGAGAAGGAATTTCCTGATGCTCTGTGACCCATGTCAAGATTGCTCAAGAACTAGGCCAAAGGCCAATAAATTTTCCTATTAGGGCTTGTTCATGCAACATAATGGCCTTCCTTCTAGACTCTCGATTTGAAATTTCCAATGTAGGGATGTATTTTACCCTTTTAACGAATTTAAGCTTTGCATGGAATTTCCTTCTTCCATGATTAACATTTTTTAGAAGAGAAGCAAGAGCTTCCTCCTCATATCTAAAGGATCATTGTAATCTACAAAATCAGAGGATGCATTCAAGAAGATACTGCATTAGGGAAAACACATCAAGACTGTAACACACCCGATCCCTAAGTACCCTTTTTAGGGATGGGGCATCCAAATTTCACTTTCCTTAATCATCTCGAATCCTATTAACGGGATCTCTATGCTCTTCTGCTAATCAAGAGCTTTCTAATAACTGCTACCATACTCAAATCTGAGCTCTAGATTGCAAGTTATGGCCCTTCAGGGTTCTTTAAGCCTTCATTAAATGGAATCCATTGCACCCATGTGGCTCCTTGTCACCCAACACTACACCTCATCATAGGATTGCAAGTTATGGCCCTTCAGGGTTCTTTAAGCCTTCATTAAATGGAATCCATTGCACCCATGTGGCTCCTTGTCACCCAACACTACACCTCATCATAGCATATGAAGACCTTTCAAACTCAGAGTTGACATTTGTTTAGCTCCTATAGGTCTACTAGGTTAATTAACCACCAACACAATGAAATCCCACTCTTTACGAAAATGTCCAAGGCACTTGGATTCATTAGAATTAATTAGTTCCCAAGTCTTCAGACTTCAGTGAAATTCCTCCTCCCGTGCTCATGATTCTAAATCTCCCGAAGTTCTGAAGTCCCGGAGAGGGTCCCTTTTCATTTAATTAATTATATTTAAATTATCGGAAAGGCATACCATACCATACCATACCATGGCTTGGCAAGGCAAGGCATGTCATACCATACCATACCATACCATTGCAAGGATGCCATACCATACCATACCATACCAAGGCAAGACATACCATACCATACCAAGGCAAGGTAAGGTAAGGCATACCATACCATGCCATACCATACCATACCATGGCAAAGAAAGACATACCATACCAAGGAAAACCATAGCATACCAAGGCAAGGAAAGGAAAGGAAAGGCAAGGAATGGCAAGGTAAGACATGCAAAGGCAAGGCAAGGAAAGGTAAGGCATGGCATGGTAAGGCAAGGAAAGGCATGGCATGGCATGACATGGAAAGTCAAGGCAAGGAAAGGCATGACATGACATGACAAGGAAAGGCATGGCATGGCAAGGAAATGCATGGTAATGGAAGGAAAGGCATGACATGGCATGTCAAGGCAAGGAATGACATGGAAAGTCATGGAATGGAAATGAAAGGCATGGCATGACATGTCAAGGGAAGGCAATGCAAGACATGGAAAGGTGAGGAAAGGAAAGGCATGCCATGACAGGGAAAGGCAAGGCATGGCAAGGAAAGGCATGACATGGCATGACAATGCATGAAAATTTAAGGTAAGCCATGTCATGGCATGACATGGCAAGGAAAGACAATTCAATGCATGACATGACAAGGTAAGACAATTCATGGTATGGAAAGACAAGGAAATGCAAGGCATGCAAAGGAAAGTCATGACATGGAATGGCATGACAAGGCATGGCAAGGAAAGAAAAGGAAAGTAAATTCAAGGCATGGCATGACATGACAAGGCAAGGCAATGCAATAAAAAGAAAGGAATGACATGGAAAGTAAATGCAAGGCGTGAAAAAGAAAGGCATGGAATGGCATGGCATGTGCAAGGAAAGGAAAATAAAGCCACGAAAATGGCATGCCATGGTATGGCTTGGAAAGGCATAACATTGGCATGGAAATGGAATGGCATGGCATGACATGACATGGAATGGATTGGAAAGGCATGACAATGGAGTGGAAATGACATGGAATGCCAAGGCATGGAAATGGCGTGGAAATGGAAATGGCATGCCATGGAATGGATTGGAAAGGCATGACAATGGCATGGCAAGGAATGACATGGAAATGGAATGGCATGGAAAGGCATGCCATATAAATTACATGGAAATGGCATGGCATCAACAAGTTTGTGGGATTGGGAGGGTCCTTTGTATCCTCGTTTTCTCTAACCAAAAAATTGGGTAGGAATGTGAAATAATCTCTCATAGATGGTGAAT
Organism: Picea abies; assembly: GCA_900067695.1. Classification (NCBI taxonomy): domain Eukaryota; kingdom Viridiplantae; phylum Streptophyta; class Pinopsida; order Pinales; family Pinaceae; genus Picea; species Picea abies. The sequence goes on from CBVK0101784688.1 coordinate 34,019, forward strand.
GGAAAAGAATAATGGTTTCAAGTCTCCCCGGAGGAATTTTGGTAGCATAACATTACTTTCTATGGCGTGTCATGAAATGTAACCTCAAAACCTTTAATTGTATGTGGAAAATGATACCCATTCTAAGATCTAGTTTCCATGTGAATTATCTCATTCTATTGATCAAAACCAATAAGTTTAGTGGACATCATGGAAGACTGAATAAATGTTATTAATAATTGATGGGTTTAACAAAATTTACATATACGCACTACACAATCTAAACAAACATGAGTTCATTAATGAGTCATTGACTAGTCTTTTTGGAATTTATGAAGGATTACACATAAATCAAATCATTTTATATACATCATGCATAGAAAGAGGGGAATAATGCATGTTCCCTAGAAAATTTTCAAATTATGGATTGAATCAAATAAGAAACTAAAAACTAGGCTTCTCAAAGGAATGCCAAGGGAAGACTGGGGTCAAGGTTTTGTCCTAAGGGGACTAGGAATACTAGGACTTATACCTAGAGGAGAAAAGAAAAGAAATTATTGTGTAGCTCTGGTAAGAGAAGAAGTTAGGGCTTTGTGGCATTTGAAAACCCTAGTGCTACCTAATGTGCTTGTTATCAAGAATATAAAGGGAGTTGATCTTGTACAAGTGTGGGATACAAATGTAGGTTCCAAAAATGACTTACCATTGTGTATGCTACCTTGTTGATGAACTGTAATGAGTGAGCTATTGACTAATGTTATCTTATGGTTTCCATTGCTAGGGTTTGAAGAGCCAGACTTTTAACAACCCCTGATGAGATATTGGTAGGTGCATGTTCTTCATATTCTAAATATATATGAAGTGTTTGGGTTGTCCAAATGTTGTGTACTTGCATAATTGAATTTTAGTGTATGCCATCTTCATAATTGAGTAATTCTAGTACAGTTTATGAAGGTTAGTTTGACATAACATTGAGCTGATATTGTTAAGTGATTTATAATTATGTAGAAGATAAATGAGTAAATTTATTTCTATAATAAATTATTATAATATGCCATTTTTTAGGTCACAATATTTTCAAGTGACCACTATTTGAGTGTGGATTGTCATTGGATTTAGATGGAAATAATTCAAGAGGTAGTCCATATTGTTGGTTGTGAGTTAGAATATGTATATCCATAACATTCATGCAAATAATTCAGAAGGAATGATCTATCCATGATGTAGAGATACATGGTTGATTAGCAAGCAATGCTACTTGAGAACCATTAATTGCTTATGGATTTAACACTTAGCAATATTTTCCACCATAATATATTCCTTAATTCATAATGCAAGTATTTATAATCACTTCAGAAAAACACAAGGGATTAATACACATAAAATTCATACACTTTGGAATTCAAACACTTTGAAATTCATATATTCATCAACATAAGATGCAGAAACAATGAGATTCATAAAAAACGTGTCATGAAATGTATATATATATATATAAATATATTCAACATTGTCTAAATTGTACATTTTTTACAAAATGGAAACTCATGCCCAATATACAAAGTGAAAACAAGTGCCCTAGCATAAAGAAAACATCCATATGGTGGCCTAGATACAAAATGGCAGTAGTTGGTCAATCATTGACCACTACCACCCTTGCCACCCTCAGAAGCATCCTAAAATATATCTTTTTATGTTGGTAAAGGAAGCACCTCGAGAGGTTCTAGGCCTAGGCATGCTTCGACGCTCTAGGGACTGCACAAAGAATAAAAAATGTTATAAGTTTTTTTCCTCAATGAATTAATAGACATACAAAATGATACTTTGTAATTTAACCTAAGACAAGTCACTGCATTTTCTACTGTCAATAGTGAGGGTTTTAGCCTCCTCTGCAACCCCAATCTCTCTGTGATTCCACCCTACATCAGTTACAAGGATCAAGTCAAAAAAATTAAACAAATATGTGTAAAATCAAATTCATGAAACATAAAAAATTATCATCAATGCATTATCTCACCGTGAATATCTTAGGCCTCGATGGAGATTCACTGGCATATGGAGCACTAGGTTGTACAACCTGCTCCAAGACAACCTCTAATACGACAGTCTCGATCAATGGGGTCGATGGAAATGGTGGTGGGGGTGGGTGGCATACATATGGTGCGAATGGGTGCTCTGCATGTGAATCCACTGAGGATGCGTGCAATAATATTGATGTTGAGGGTGGGATGTGATGGACCCTCACATGATGTACACATGATTTAAATTCCCTAGGCCTAGAGAGAGGTAACCAAGAACAATTCCCAGGTGCCCAGGGAGTACAATAGTACTATAGCTAGAAAATATATCTACAACCTGCATACATATTAATGAAATTGGACTATTATTACCAAATAATACAATTCAAAAACATAAACACAAACAATTTGAGAATTATACGATATTTGACTCTACACATGATATATGTGATTTATGTGACTTGTCCATCCCATATGGACATTCCTCAACATCAACTAGTCCCAAATCCTGCAGAAACATAAGAACACTAAAAATTTGAGGATTCCATAAAATAAATAAATGACTATGGTGAATTTATCAAATGTGATACATACCTATTTGTGGGATGCATTCAATGAACAAGATGCATCCAATGCTACATCAATGGTGGGGCTAGGCACTGATGCACCCATTGGCATAGATGGTCTACTGCTCAAATGCAACAACTGAAAAACAACATACATTAAAATATTGATATAACTACACAAAATACAAAATAAATCTATAACGATGAATAACATAGATAGGGTTAAGATACTAACCTCCTCCATGAAGCTATGTTGTCCAATGGGATCTATAGGTCCATAGCATGTCTACTCACAGCTTGAGCATCTGTGATATTTATAGGGACGAATTCTATCTCCATGTTCCCTCTCCTCATTGTACTCTCCTGTGCATGCTGAATCTCCAAGCCCTCTATCAATCTCATTGGTAGGCACCTCCTGCTGAGATAGTGCAACAAAGCTACTATGTTGCACTAGGATATGAGTCAATGATGAAATGGTTAGTTGTACCTGTTGCAAGTTCTCTGCAACAGGAGGATGATCACTAGGGGGATCAGACCTTTTCCTGGGGGGATGAGGACCTAACATGGGGTCACGCATGGCATGCTATCGGTCCTGTGCAGACCCTCGACCCACCCCATTTAAGTTACCAATGCCAAAGTAGTTGACATGCTTACACAAAATAAACTCAACCCATAATTTTCTCATAAAATATAATGGCATCTCCATGTTATTGCAAGAAGTTTTATCAAAAACCATATACCACCTATCCATCCAGTTTTGAATAATCTAGGGATGGATGCACCAATCAATGGAGATGTGTTTCTTGGTCAATGGTAGTTCTTGTCCATTTCTAGGATCCCTAAACCAGTGTTATAGTACTCATACATTCTTTCCCTATAATAAAAAATAGAGATCAATTTCCCTTGGGCACTTGCAATGGACTTCACAATGATGTCCAAACAAGTGGCCAAGGAGACTCTGCTAGGCTCTCTATTATCCCTTAATTTTTCCTCAAGGTTTCTTAATATAACCAACCCCTCATCAATTTGAGTGTTTACATTGGGTGGTTGTCATGGGTTGGGGTTTTGATCTTCTTGGTTTTCTTCTGAGCAGTTTACATTGTCTCGAGCTTCCATTTTATTATATATGCTGCAATTTAAAATACATGGCATGTAAATTAGGTTGGTTTTTTAATTAAAATACAAAATTACATTTTTTTTTTTTTAATTTAGATTCTTGGGAGAAAAATATAAATTGGAAATGACTAAATTGGGTTAAAAATAAGATAAATAAAGCATACCTGGACACAGTGTAGAGATCCTCCCTTTGTTTCTCCTCTCTAGTGCCTCTCTATTTTCTAAGTGAGAGTAAAAACATGAGCACAATTTGTGCAGAATGAGGACAAATCACACTCGTGGCCCTTTAAAAATGTTTAACAGTAGAAACATACACACATTCTTAGGAACACATGCATGTTCCTACCATTAAACCTATGTGGAAATCCTCCTGGAGGTTCAACCACTTCCAAACCTATAGGTTTAGGAACACGTGTGCATTCCTAAGAACACACACACGTTCCAGCAAGT
>CBVK0101784712.1:0-10642 GCA_900067695.1 Picea abies
GTGAGGGGATTTGTATTGAGCGAAAAAGTGAGAAAATGACAGGGAATTTGATGGATATTTTTCATAAAATAAATCAACAATCATAACTTTGTATTAAAATAAATCCAAAAAGCACCAACATTCTTTGTTCCTCAATTGTATACAAAATTGCTTGTTGTTTCAATAACTAAATTTCCTAGAATTTCTTAATTCATTACAGTCTGTGCAATCATAAATTATAAAAAAAAAATTCCATTCAACAGTATTGTTTGACAAAACTCTGATTCCTTCTTCTTCTTCTTCTTCTTTAAAAAAAAATAATAATAATTAAAACATGCACAGCAATATGCTCAACATCTATCCCTAATAATCCATAATGCACCACGATAACAATAACATCCATTGTTTACCAATCAACAATCAAGCCCAATTAAAATGTACACAGGTCTCTTTTCAAAACATGTATAGACTTCAAAGCATGCCCGATTATACACAGGTCTTCATCATATCAATCCATAAAATCTTGCAATGAAACAACAGTCAACCAAAACATAAACCCTGAGCCTTATCTCTATGGGTATAAATTCCTGTAAAACAATTGGTAGTCTACACGATGTTCCAATATAACCAATCAAATAAGAGTGAACAAAAGTCGATTGATACATAGGCATCATTTTAAACTTGCCAGGACCCTTATCAAGCTTTGTCAAAATCAAATGTGGGGAGGCAACAAGAGCTCATTCATATTTTAAACAAAAACACAGAGAGATTTCGGTCTTCTGAGACTTATATCAACCACAGGAAAAAATACATTTTGAACAAGACACGGCAATGAGCCATACAATATTTACTTAGCACTCCAAGTCTCGGCAATGAAACAATAGTTAACACCCGAGAAGAGAAAATATAGTAAGAGTAAAACAACCCAGTGCACACGGTGCATTTAACACTTGCAGAGAAGAGGCGAGGGTTAACTTAAGATAGGTGGGTGTTCAAACACAGCGAGACAATGTCTTTTTCCAATCACCCGAGATATTAATAACTTTTGACAACAACAATAGTGAAGACACACACATCCCTTTTACAGAACGCCAAGATACAACTTGTATCAATCCAAAACCCACACAGGCCCGTGTTAATATTTGGGTGACCAAGAAAGACTATATCTTTGGGACGCTTCCAGTGAAAAGACAGTAAGAGCAGCCATCAACCACCACTCGGGGTTTGAAGGAAAGGACACAGCGACTGTTGGCAATTTCTCTAGGACTAGGTGAGGGTTACCAGAACAACTGAGAGGAAACGAGGTAATTGACAGCGATACACAGAACGAAAACACACGATCATAAACCCAAAGCCATATCGCGTCATTGTTACTATTATTCCACAGAGACTCATCATAAAATCTATACTGATCAAGAAACCACCCATGTGCAACTTAATAATACCCATTGCTCTAATTATAATTGCCAACAATTTATAGTCAACACATAGAGCCATAACACACATCTACACACAGTTGAAAATCTCAAGAACACAAAGAATCCAAGCATCACGGAGCCATCATTTGGTTCATACAATAGAAAATACATCATGGATGGAGCGAAAAGAATCATACATGTGGGAAAAACGCTTAAATGGCGAGTCGGCCAAGCCTTCCCTCTTCCAAGAGCCTGAAAATGCAGAGCTTCGCAACCAACAGAGCGAAATTTCAACAATGGAGAAATGCTAGGGTGACGGGCGATAGGGAAAGTATGGAGTGACGTGCAGTAAATCCATGTCACTTCCATCACCTGGCCCCATTCAATTCGAAGTACGAGACAACCCAATAAGCATTACATTCACCAATAATCAAGCCATATAACCAATGCATATTCAATGTCAAACCATCGTGAGATCTCAAACAATATCCATTGCATAATGCGCCACCCAAATATAGTTTACATGTTAACCCTTGCCATAACTCCATTCCATAATCATATTAACAATATTATATGCGCCTCCATTCAAATTTAATGAAATTTACATAGTCCATTAACCAAACAAATAGCATAATAGTTAGGACTAACACTAGTATCCCTTAACTTTTCATTTGAAACTTGTGTGTAATCCCTTTACATAGTTCCTTTCCTTTTTCCATACTTTAGAACCTTTTCATAGTTTTTCTTTGTTTTGACCATGCTATTGTTAAATTATCTCTTGCGTATATGTGGCTAAGTAATCAACATAAGAATTAGTAACAAGTTATAACATAGTAGTTGTAACAACAGCATCCTCATACCCATAGAACATGTTCAATGTCGCAAGTGATTGCCAAAAGTGTTCCACAATAATGCATTATCCACTTATTATCATGCCAATATGAAATTAAGACTGCATCGTCAAAAATATAGGACTGTGTATAAGGGGGTCCCACCTACTAGTATTATATTATTAGCATAGTTAAATAATAGTGCTTTTAGGATTACTTTGCGAGCGTAATTCATCATTACGATTTTAATTGTCAACAGGTGGCCTTGAAAGCATGATGGCCAACTTGTTTGTGTTGCCCTTCTTATACTTGATGATTAGTTGAAACTATTGTAAAAACCCCATCCACTTGTAATGTCTAGTTTGGTGTATCTTACTCTGGTTTTGCAAATATTGTAGTGGTTGGTTATCTGTGTGGATGTTGGTCTCCTTTCCCATTAGATAGTTCTTCCACTTATTGACAACATGAACTAGATCATAAAGCTCCTTGTCATGGGTAGGGTAGTTGAGAACTGCCCCATGACATATTTCAGAATGATAGCATACAAGCCTTCCTCCTTGCATAAAAAATGCTCTTATGGCATACCCACTTGCATCTGTCTCCACTTCGAAAGACTTTTGCAAGTTTGGTAATGCAAGAACTGATGCTTGACTGATCTTTCTTTTCAGATCATCAAAAGTATTATGTCGATTCTTCCTCCATTGAAAATTCTTACAACTCGTTGTTATGGCGTGGAGTGGTGAAGCTATTGCTGAAAATGAAGCTATGAACTTCCACAAGCATTGTTTTGCCCCAATTAAGCTCCTAAATTCAGTGACAGTTGTAGGAATTGGCCATTTCATGATGGCCTCAATCTTTGAGGGATCTATCTTGAGCTCCCCTCCACAGATCACATATCCCAATTACACCAAAGACTGCTGAGAAAAAACAAATTTCTTGAAGTTAACCAACAATTGGTGCTTCTTTATAATCTCTAACGCTTGCATGAGATGTGATATGTGCTCCTCCCAGTTAGAACTATAAACCAGTGTATCATCCAAATAGACTATAACAGTTGAATATAGATATGGGTGTAATACATCATTCATTAGTCTCATAAATGTAGTTGGTGCATTACATAAACCAAATGTCATCATCAACGACTCATACAAACCATGACATGTCTTGAAGGCAGTCTTCCAGGTGTCTTATTCCTAGGCGCATACCTGGTGGTATCCCAATTTGAGATCGAACTTGGTGACATATTTTGCATGTTCCAACTGATCTAACAAATCATCGATCATGGGCAGAGTACTAAATTTTGAGTGTAATCTTGTTCAAATCTCTGTAGTCGATACACATTCACCATTTCCCATCCTCCATTGGTACAATTATGATAGGTGACTCACAAGGTTAGTTTTTTAGTCGAATCACACCCTACTCCAACAATTGTTGCAACTACTTCTTCAATTCATTTTCTTCTAGAACAGACTATCTATACAATCCAATATTCGACAATGGGGAGTTTGACAATAATTGTATTTCATACTCCACATCCCCTTTGAGTGGTAGCTCTTTAGGCTACTAGAACACTCCTCTATATTCCTATAGAAACTCATCCAACTAGTGTTTCTTCTCTTTAGTAAACCCCTCCATGGATTCCTTTTCTCTTATCGACTCACCCTAAGACTGATTTTTTCTTAAGAAAAGTAAAACATATTTCTTATTGAAACTAATCAACTTCTTATCTTGGTTGGCACTTACTAGTGAGATCTTTGACTTGCTTTTATGTGTGTTGATGATGTAGGACTTCCCATCCTTGATTGGTTGGTACAAGTTGTCTCTCCATGACATGAATATTTCATCCCTCATGTACATGTAGGGTCTTCAAAACACTACTCCACATACGTCAAGGGGTACTATGTCCAATTCCACTTCATCAATAAAATCAACACTTAATACAAATTTAATTTTATAATATTTCGTTACCTTGATATTTGCATCATCGCTTACCCATCCTAATGGATATGGGCTAGGATGATTGTGAAATTTTAATCCAAGCTTACTGACCATCTCTGCTACTATGAGATTAGCTTGTGAATTGGAGTCGAACGTAGCATCTACCTTGGCCTTCTTGACCTATATCTTGATGTGGAAGAGTTTGGTCATCTCCTTCTCTTCCTAGTGATGAAATCTACTTCCTTCTGCACTGATTTGTAGACAATCTTCTCATACACATCGAAGTTTCTTTCAACCCAATTACTCAAATCTGTAGCTAGAAGAATCTTTTTCTTTCCATCCTTCTTGTGGTTCTTCGGGTTCAGCTCCGGATGTAGTTTCCAACACTTTTCCTTAGTGTGCCCATCAATATTGCAATGGTTACAATGGTTATTGGGATCCTTGCACCGATGTCCAATGGTTGTCGCCTTCTTATCCTCCTCCCCTTTTCACTTCTTTTTCCCCTTCTTGGAAGCCTCACAATGCTCTTTCTGCTTAGAACTGCTTGGTTGGCCTTTCTTGTGGCCTATGTTTTCCAGACACTATCCCTATACAAATTTTTTATCCATTTTCCTTGGCTTGAATAACATCACTTGCTTTCACAGATGATTATATAGACCCCCCAGATACTTAAGGAGTACATATGGGTTCTTGGGAGAGATACCCAGTACAATGGCCATATTTCTAAACTCAATGGTGTATTCCTATACACTTTTCCCTTGATTTTGCTTGAAGTAATTCCAATGAATCCATCGGTACCATGTTGCCCCAACAAAACTCTTAACTTCAATGACATTTGTAGGAACTTCCCATTTCATGATGGCCTCCATATTTGCGAGATTTATCTTGAGCTCCCCTCCACTAATCACATACCCCAAATACACTAAAGATTGTTGAGAAAACTCACATTTCTTGAGGTTATCCAAGAGTTGGTGCTTCTTCAAAGTCTCTAACACCTACATGAAATGTGATATGTGTTTCTCCCAAGTATCACTATAAACCAGTATATCATCCAAATAGACTATAACAAATTAATCTAGATATGAGTGTAATACATCATTCATCAGTCTCATAAATGTAGCGAGTGTGTTACATAAACCAAATGGCATAACAAACCGTTCATACAAACATTTCCTTGTTTTGAATACAATATTCCAGGTGTCTTCTTCCTTGACACGTAACTGGTGGTATTCTGATTTGAGCTCCAACTTGGTGAAATATTTCGCAGATCATCGATCTTGGACAGACGGTACCGATTTTTTAGTGTAAATTTGTTCAATGCTTTGTAGTCGATGCACATTCGCCAATTCCCATCCTCCTTTGGTACAATTATGGTAGGTGGCCCACAAGGTGAGGTGCTTAGTCGAATCACACCCTGTTCCAAAAAATGTTGCAACTATTTCTTCACTTCATTTGCTTCTAGAACAAACTACCTATATAACTGATTATTTGGAAATGGGGAGTCTAGCAATAATTATATGGTGTGTTCCACATCCTTATTGGGTGGTATCCTTTTAGGCTCCTACTCCTTTGTATTCATGTAGCAAATCCTCCAACCAATGTTTCTTATCTTTAGTTCACCCCTCTAGGGATGCCTTTTCTCTTATCGACTCATCCTCAAACTAATTTTCTCTTAAGAAAAGTAAAACATATTTCTTGCTCGAACTAATCAATTTCTTGGCTTGACTCGCACTTACTAGTGAGATATTTGACTTTCCTTTATACACATTGATGATATATGATTTCCAATCCTTGATTATTCGATATTGATTGGCTCTCCACATGAATATTGCATCGCTCATGTACATTTAAGGGATTCCAAAACTACTCCACATATGTCAAGGGGTATTGTGCCCAATTCCACTTCATCAATAAAATTGACACTTACAACAAATTTAATTTTACAATGTTTCATTACCTTGATCTCTGCATCATTATTTACCCATCCCAATGGATATGGGCTAGGATGATTGCGAACCTCCAATCCAAGCTTGTTGACCATATCTAATGCTGTGATATTAGCCTATGAATTGGAGTCGAACAAAGCATCTACCTTGGCCTACTTGAACTAGATCTTGATGTGGAAGAGTTTTCTCATATCCTTCTCTTCCTGGTTTTGAAGGATACTCAAATTCACCTCCTTCAACACTGATTTGCAGACAATATTCTCATCAACAGTGGAGCTGCTTTCAACATGATTTCTCAAATCCATGGCTAGAATATTATTTTTCTTTGCATCATTATTACGGTTCTTCGGCTTCAACTCTGGATGTAGTTTCTTGCAATTTTCTTCAATGTTCCCATCAATATTTCAATGGTTACAATGGTTGCTAAGATCCTTGCACTTCTTCTTCCCCTCCAAATCGAGCAACAAGGGAAAGAATCAGTTGAACATAGTTCATATAAGCAACAGGGGAAAAGGTCTCAGTGTAGTTGATGCCTTCTTGTTGAGAAAAGTTCTACGCAGCCAAGTGAGCTTTATGATGCTCAACAACATCTTCAAAGGTAAATTTAGTCATGTAGACCCATCGACACTTCATGACATTCTTTCCATGTGATCAGGGAACTAATTTCCAAGTGTGATTCTTCGACAAAGAATTGAGTTTTGTCTGCATAGCCAACTCCCATTTAGATTGACCTTGGGCATTGGAGTAGGTAACATGATCAAAAGTTGGCATGTTTCTTTTGACTTTGAATTTGTCTTTTTGAAGAGATATCACCAACGTCGGGTCCAATAGCTTCAATTTCCTTAGTAGCCCATCTGGGAAGACAAGGAAGGGATGAAATGTTGATCATGGCATAAAGTCGATAAGAAGTTAGAACAATTTCAATCGACAAAGATTGCAGACTTATCAAAATAGATATTGAAAGACTAATTGACTTAGACGTCGACGGTCTAATCAAAACAAGAACAAAGTTCGATTGTCGAGTAAAAGAACTGAAAAATGGAACAGAATAACCAAGGTCATAAACAACATCAAAGTGATCACCCTATAGTAATTCAAAGGAGGCATTCAACAACTTGATGCAAGAAGACTTCTGATCAAATGATACATTTTGTCGGATAATGATTTTTCATTTGAAAGGATCAAATAGTCGATAGGCCTTAGACACTTCAGAGTAGTCCATCATGATGCAAGGATGACTCCTACAATATTCTTATTCTTCATAAAATAAACCCACATCAAATGAGAGAGATCATCAATGAAAGTCGAGATATACCTTGCACCTGCCAAGGAAGGTAGATTGATGCAACAGACATCACTGTGAACCAGCTCCAGAAGATTCTATGCTTGCCATGCTTTTCCAGAGTCAAAAGGTGCCTGGTGATGCTTTCCAAGAACACATCCTTTACAGACTCCATCTGGGGGGAAATATTTAGGTAAACCAACAATCATTTTCTAGCTTGTCATCAATTGCAAACTTTAAAAATTTAGGTGTCTGAGTCGTTCAACCAAATTTCAGCTTCGCTCATCAGTGTGAGAAACAAGAGGAGTCGGTTCAAAGTCGAGTCAAGTCACGCCACGAAGTTTATACAAATTTCCTTTCGAGTCGAGAAATCCTTCTAGCCAAAATTTCACAATCTTACCTATATGTGTTAATTAAGAAATAGACAACAAATTGGCACTCAGGTTTGCACATGATAAATGTCGACAATTCTCCCATGTTGATAGGAAACATCACCCTGACCAGAAATATTGAGAGAAAAATAATCAACAACATAAATCTTCCTCTCCTCAACTGCATTCAAGGAGGTGAACAAAGAAGCATCCTTATCCATGTGATGAGTGCACCCAGAGTCGTCTACCCATTCGTTTTGCACAAAATGAGACAACAAGGCTTGAGAAGTTCTGACTTGGAAGGTGAAATTATTTGTGGGTCGGTGAACAACGTACATGTCTCCTTCAAGACATTTAACCTTCTCTTCTAAATTGTCTCTCTTCTTGTAATAGACATTTACCACATGTTCAATCTTTCCATAGTACTATCAAGTCTTCTTCTTTCGACTTTGATGAGGTGCATCTATTTTCCATTTAGGTTTTTGTTCGAGGCATCAAGGTCTCTATACATGGGTATCAAATCGTCATCTTTACTTATGATTCGACTTGCCTTTTCCCTTGAATATGTAGGCTTGATGTTTACCACCAAACTTTCCTTATTTAATCAATATGTGTTGATCAAGGATCAAAAGACCATAGAAAGATTCAAACGTATAATCATTACCATCTTCCTTGCATGCCTGCCAGGTGGTGTGAAAATTCGAAATGTACAAGTCGAATGGTATTCTCAAATTCATCGGGACCAGCTCGATGAGTTATCTGCCTTTCTTCTAGTAATTCTGTCCACATTCACACAATTTCAACTGCAGTTCCTTCACACATTCCAAATAGTATTTTATTATGTTGAAAGAATGAGGATCGAGAGAGATCAACTCTTTCTCTAACTGCATGATGTGGATTTCATCGACTCTGTCGAACAACAACTCTATTCTTCCAAACTTGATGAGGGCAGATGATTCCACTAAAGTGAAAATGAATCTCTCGCGAGATATAGGTTGTGATGACCCCTACAACCTCATCCTTCTTGTCATCAACAATGAAATTTTATTGATCATCTATTGGATCTGGAATCATAGTCTTCGTATACTGCAACAGTCCTTTACTCTTTTGTGGGATTTCCATGTCTGGTGCCTATACTACATAATTTGATCCATTCGGAATTACGAGATCGATCTTTGAATCCATCTTCGATATCTAGATAGATCAGAAATGTTTCCACAAGTTACAGTTTGCAAATCATCGACCCAAAGTAAATTTCACAATATATTAGACTCAATAAAATTTGTGGACATCGGGTAAGGTTTCAAACCATCGAATATGATACCATGTTGGGGATTGGGTGTAACCTCACATGAAACAGACAAACTAAGTTGTAGAGAATTGAAGAGGAAATAATATTTTGAAGACAGAAAGTGGTGTCTAGAGAAATTGTTACAACACTTAAGCACAATGCATTGTGATCTAAATATCACAATGCATATCGTACATCTTGTACACAACAAGGATTTCGACATGATGATAATGACCCATCGGGTCTTCTATTTATAACTTCAAGATATAATCAACTTCCTTGAAATCGAGAGGATCTTGTCCACATAGAAACTTTGGTCGTTAATGTTGACTCCGTCAAATCTGTGTTTTCAAGTTGGCTCGACAAGGATGCTCAATCTGACTGGCCATGCATCCAACTCGTAGTCGATTGATTAATGGTTGATCCACCGACCGACTGTCTTCAACTGTTGTTCGACTGTCCGACCAACAGATTTTTCAACTACTCAACTAACTAATGTAGATGTATGATTGATCACAAGACCGATTATTTCCATATGTAGGTCGACCATCCGACTGACTGATTACAAGGGAAGTGTGATAAACCATCATAATTTGATGTTCCAACACACCCTCCAGTCTAAGTGTTTATGTATGGCTTTCCCACCAAGTTATAGCATGGTCCTTTAGCTTCAGTCTAACAAATGATATCTTTTGTTCATCATCTATACGGTGAATGTTGAAATAAACTTCTAATTGTTGTAACCAATGATTCAATTTTAATGCATTGATCTCACCTTGGTATGGCTTTACGTCCACTTTTTATTCCATCTTGAATAAATTATATGGAGGGTGTATGGCATTGGAACTCGACTGCTCTTTCTCAGATTCTTTCCGCGACTCCTTTTTTGGATCTTCATTATCTCATGGTTTCCCCTCTGATCTGATCTGAATTAGAGCCTCCAACCTCTTTGAATGGTTCGAGCTTGTTTGTTAGAGCTTCTATGATGACGTTGATATTGTAGTTGATATTAGCGACATGTGCTTCCAACCTCGCAAATATATCTTCTTCTTAATCTCGAGGTTTATTATGAAAACACTTGGCTGTCATGGCTAGGGTTTATGCCACTTCTCTTTAAGTCAGTTCCTGGATCTTGCAACTTCCCATAAATACCCAAAATAAATCCGCTATAATATCAATATGATCTATAAACTATCATGGATATTCCACTCGACAGTTCATCACAACATATCTAATAAAATATTGAAATCTTTATCGTGAAGGTTAATTTCCTTTAGATATAAGATTCTTTAATTATTGGTTTTCTACTTAAAATTTATGAAACATTTGAAATGCAAAAAATAGAGAACATAAATAAAAACTCGCACACCATCCACAAATAAACACAGGATATGACTTGGGAAACCCAATACGGGAGAAAACCCAGCTAGAAGGTGAGGTCGTTCTACTCTCTTTTCTTCAAATGCAATTAAAAAGAAAGAGGCACTCTCTATGGAGTTGTCTTTGACATTGTGGTCTGGATGGCTGCTACAAAATCTCTCCTCCTCTGTTATTCTCACAAAATACCACTCTCAGATGTTTTTCTCA
>CBVK0101784806.1:0-11834 GCA_900067695.1 Picea abies
GACTTGTTCAAAGAGTCTACTATGTTTTCCAACATGTCTACTTTCTCCAATAACACCTTTTTTATTTCCAACATGTCTCTTACAAAATGGTATTGTACATTAATATTCTTAGTCTTGGAATGATAAGTTGGGTTCTTTGCCAGAAATATTGTGCTTTGATTGTCGCAATTTATCTTCATGGCTCTCTACTCAAACTCGATCCTTGAACATAGTCATTGTAGAAATATTGATTAATTTACTCCATGAGTGGCGGTCATGTATTCAACTTCTAATGTTGAGAAGGATATGTCCGCCTGTCACTTACTCATCTAGCTCATTTCTCCATTAAACATATTGAACACATATCCATTGGTTGACCTTCATCAATCCATATCTCCATCCCAATCAACGTCGACAAATCCATGTACATATACTCCACTATAAACTCCAGTTTTTCCTTGGGAGCACATAGCATAATATTTTGTGCTACACAAATACTTTAATAATATCTTGATAGCTATCCAATGCTCTTTTCCAGGTGTCGACATGTATCTACTCAACACTCCCACTACATGGGAAATGTTTGGTTGAGTGAAAACCATCGCATACATTAGACTATCAACACCACTTGCATAGGAAACATGTGCCATGTACTCTATTTCTTATTGTCTCTTTGGACATTGTTCAACAGTTAACCTTAATCTCCTAGGAATTGGCACCTTTACAGGTTTGCAATCCTGCATGTTGAAATGCTTCAAAACTATTTCAATATACTTTTTCTGATTCAAATAGAGCTTTTTAATCGCTCGATCTCTCTTAATATCCATTCTCATAATGATTTTTTTGCACCAATATCCTTCATGTCGAACTTGGAGGATAGATGATTCTTCACCTCCTTTATTGATTCCATATTGTTTCCAATCAACAATATGGCATCGACATATAATTCTACATGTTTGAAACACCCACCTTCTTTCTTGGAATATATGTAGTGATCATATTTGCTTCTAACAAATCCCAAACTAAGGATGTATGTGTCGAAATTTCGATAACACATCCTTGGTGATTGCTTCATGCCATAAATGGATCTTTTCAACTGGCATACTAGCTCTTTCTTACCCTATACTACAAATCCTTCAGGTTATTTCATGTAGATTTCTTCTGCCAGGTCCCCGTGTAGGAACGTTGTCTTCACATCCATTTTCTCTATTTCAAGATCAAATGATGCAGCTAGAGACATTATTACTCTAATGGAAGTTAATTTCGCAACAGGACAAAAAATCTCACCAAATTTGACTCCTTTAACTTGGGAATATCCTTTTGCTACCAGTCGATCTTTGAATTTCTCGACTTGACCTGTTGTGTTCATCTTCTTCTTGAATAGCCACTTGCTACCAATGGGATTTCTTCCACTAGGTAATTTTAATAAATCCCACATCTCATTCTTGTGCAAGGATTCCATCTCTTTGACCATGGCATCCTTCTAGAGTTTACCCTCTGCCAAGTTGACTTCCTCCTTGATAAACTTGGGATCCTCGTCAATGTTAGTTAACACAAATATAGAATGAAAGTTGGGAATACTATACCTTTTGATTGGTTTTCTTACTTGTTTATACCTTCTTACAACTAGGGTCAATTATTCCACCTCTTCATCCAATCTAGTTGACTCATTTGAATCATATTCTTCGTTTCTCAGTTCAAACCTCACCTTCTCTATATTTCCCTCTATTTAAACCACTTTAGACTTGTACTTCCCTCTGACTTCTATGAAGACCAAATATCAATTGTACATTGTTTTCCTTGATGTAGGATCCCAAATCTTATGTATTTTCATTACTTATTTGTATCCAATGAAAATACACTTGAATGTCTTCTTGTCCAGCTTACTCCTTTTTTCTTTGTGAACATGCAAAAATGCATCACAACCAAATACTTTGAGATGTGAAAGTGAAGAATTCTTTCCAAAACATACCTCATGTGGATTCATGTCGACTAGCACTGATGAAGGATCCATATTCACCAAATATTTTGCAGTGTCGATTGCCTGTACCCAAAATTCTTGTGTGAGCCCAACACAATTGAGCATGCTCCTTGCCTTGTCCATCAATGTTCTATTCATTCTTTTGGCAACTCCATTTTGTTTTGGGGTATATGGTGTGGTATATGTGGGGTATATGGTGTGGTATTTTGGTGGGGTATTTCACATTGCTTGTAGAATTTCTCAAAATAATTTCCATGGAATTCACCACCATTGTCAGTTCTCAACATCGTGGTCTTCTTATCTATCTAGTTTTCCACAAGAGAATTAAACTCATTAAATTTCTCAAAAACCTTTGATTTCTTCCTCAGGAAATATATCCATGTCTTCCTAGAAAAATCATTTATGAAGGAGACATAATACATGGATACACCAAGTGAAGGCACTATTACAGGAACAAACACATCACTATGAAACAATTCTCGAATCCCCTTTTCCCTTATCTCTCCAAATGGGAACCTCACCCAATTTTTTTTCCATATATGCAATGTTCACACAAATAGATTTCTAAATTACATCCAGGAAAATCTTCGACCATGCCTTTATTTCGCATAGCTCGAAGTCCTTTTTCTCTGATGTGTCCCATACTCTTGTGCCATAACATGGTCAATTGAACTTGACGAAGACTTGTTGAATCAGTTTGAATCGACTTGGCTTGAGATGAGTCGAGTCGACTTCATGAAAAAGTATGGTGTTGCATCCAGTTAAGTCGACATTCCCTAAAAATTTGTATATGGTTCCAATCCAAACTCCTTTCATTAATACCATTGCACCTCTAACCATTTTCCATGTATCCTTCTAAAATAGAGTATGCACACCAACATCACTCATCTTGCTGACAGATATCAGGTTTCTTGTGAAACCTGGAATATGTAGCACTCCTCCCATCTTGCAGTATCAATCAGACTCTTCCCCGTCCAACAATTTTGGCTATCGAGTCGTCCTCCAAGAAAAAATATCCTCCTTCGTATCTCTCATATTCATAGAACCATTATCTGTGAGGTGTCATATGATAAGATTCTCTTGAGTCGATCAACCAAGCATATTGATACAACTATGTTATGGTCGACTCCAAATACACATCACCTCCCTTATCTGGAGTAGTCTTTCTCTCAGTTGACTGCTTCTCATTGGATCTCATACTGGATTCCATTGCATTCAACTTGCAATCCCTTTTGTAATGCCCAACCTTACCACATTTCCATCATCTTATTGTCGATTGAAATGAGGATTTAGAAGTTCCCTTCGAATTATACTTTCTATCAGAGAATTTTCCTTTATCTCTGTCAACTTATCGACCTCTCACCATTAAAGCATATTTGGTTGATCCTTCCATGTTATTCCTTCTCATTTCTTCTGGTAGTAGAGATGCAACCACATCTTCTAGCGCTAATGGGGTTGAATTACTCCATATATCCATGACTAAGCTATCCCAGGAGTCTGGAAAAGAAAATAATAGGATAATACATTTCTCCTCCTTAGTGATTTTAATATCTACATATGATAACTAACTTATTATGGTATTAAACACATTCCAATGCTCAGTTACCGAACTACCATCACTCATCCTCATAAGATAATACTTCTTCCTAAGGAACACCGTATCTACCAGGGATTTTCACTGGTACAATATCCCCAACTTGTCCCACAATTTCTTGGTCAAGTCTTCATGATCCAAATGGATCCAAAAAGGCCTAAAGATCATAGTTCTCGGAATCGAATGAAACCAATGCCATTGTGTCAATATCGTCACGCTAATTTTGGCCATATAGTTTTTTCCAAAAATGGACACCGCATGTGAAATTTATCGTGTTCTTATTGATTTCCCAAATAGGAAAAAAAGTCAAAGTCAACAGTCAATTGGTCGTACTGCTAACGTCAGCATGAGGTGGCAGGTGACGTCAGCATGATAAAATTAGCAGGGACACATGGAAGCACTAGAGCCTGACATGTGGTAGGAATTTTTTTCATTTCAAGCTGAGTTGGCATGATACAGATTTTGACATGTGGCATTGTACGTAAGCGACATGTGGTAGTCCATACGTGACATGGCACAAGTGGATGCATGACACATGGCTAGTACGGTAGTGATGTGGCATCATTCGACTGAGACAAGTGGTAGGTATGAAAGTGACGTGGCATCGTCCCGCTGAGATAGTGGAAGGTACGTCAATGATGTGGCAGTGCTAACTGGGTAGCTAACTATGTTGGTGACTAGACTGTATGGTTCAATCACAGGATGACACGTGGCCCAATCATAGGGCACCACATGGAACCCCAGATTTGGCCTATAATAGCTAGGTCAAAATGTTTGCACCTCCGGAGGATTTGACCACCCGACCTCCACCTAGCCAAATACTTTGCAACAACCGGCCAATCGTTTGAGCTTCTGTTTGGGTCTTATTCATATACCTTTAATAATGGTTTTGAATTGATGTAGAGAGGAAGTTTTGGGATAAGCCCTGTTTAGCGGGGGCTAGCCTGACCGACCAGGGGCCATGGACCAGGGATGGACTAGAATTTTAGGGCATGGGGAGCCTAACCCCTAGCCACATGGTATCCCATGCGACCCAGAGCTAGGGGCCAAGGTGGATGAATAGGGGCCTAAATGTTTAACGCCTAGCACATGACCACATGGGCCATCCCATATGACCAGGAGCCTAGAGAAAGGGGGTTGGTGCACCAAATTTTTGTAGAAGTGGGTTTGTAACTATATTATAAGATTTTTTAATGATTTTCAGCCTGATTTTCAATGGATTTTTGCCATTTTTTAGGATCTAGAGCCCTTTTTGAGGCCAGATCTTGGGGGGAAGTTGGGAGATGAACCCAAAATCCAAATCTATAAGAATCAAAGGTTTTTGATAGTATGAAGAAGTTCAGATATAGAAAAATGATGAATTTTTTGAAAACCTAAGCCATTTTTATGCAGGGAAGCCATTGAGGAAAAGAACTTTGGAGACCAATTCCGGAAGCTACGCTCATCCTTTTTCAGTTCCTTCAGTTGTGTTGGATTCTTGAGGTCGAGAAAAACACAAAAATATGAGTTTGTAATCCTTTTGATACATTTTTTTATGTAATTTTGAAGCATTGAATATTAATAAGAAAGCCTCCCCCACTGAGACAAAGCGATGAGCTTCCCTCCAGGCTAATCTAGTGGTGTCAAATCACCATTCAAAAACGCCTGACTACCGAGGCAGATTACAATGATGGAAATCTGCTCCAAAACGGATACAGATCCCTTCTACCATTAACCACTTAATGGCGACCTTATCTCCAACTTGTGCGAAGGCACAATTTGGCTCTTCCAGCTCTTCCAGCTTGTCAACATTAAATGCCCGGATCACGCTTTAGATTATTGAAGGCAAAATGAGAGGGCGACGCCTCTCCCTTCCTCGAATGCGCACCACGCGTGTTAATCAGTTGGCACGTGCTAAGGTGGAGCGATGCTCCTACATCAAGAAGTTGGGAGATGACCCCCAACTCCTAATCTATAAAAACCAGAGGTTTTTGACAACATGAAAAGGTTCAGAAACAGCAGAATGTTGAAGATTTTGGAAGCTTATTCCATTTTTATGCAAGGAGGCCATTGAGGAAGCAAACTTTGAAGGCCATTTATGGGAGCTACGCGAGGCTATTTCTGGGAGCTACGCTCAACCTTTTCCAATGCCGTCAGTTGTGTTGGATTCTTGAGGTCGAGCAAAACACAGCTAGACAAGTTTTTAATCCATTTGAGATACTTCGGATGTAATTTTTCAGCATTGAATATTAATAAGAAAGCCTCCCCCACTAAGACAAAGGCCCGGACATGTAGGCAATCTTGTCAAACTCTGTTAACAATCTTCTCGTTATGGTTTGTTGTTCTTAATGTTTACTTTCTGTTCTGTATTCTTTATGATGGCTGCAACATTCTTTCATTAAGATCTCCTTCCTCATTTAAGTTTTTGAATGGTAATTTAACACATTCTTAAAACTCAACCAAATCTTTAAAAGATCATTTTCGAATCAGCTACACAAGAACCAGCATCAAGAAGCCCTATTGTTGCTCCACAAGAACCAACATCAAGAAGCCCTATTGTTGCTCCACAAGAACCAGCATCAAGAAGCCCTATTGTTGCTCCACAAGAACCAACAATAGAAGGACTTGTTGCTGCCACACAAGAACCAACAGCAAGAGGAAGACATTGTTGTTGCCTCACAAGAACCAACAACAGAAAAAGAAGCAACTAACATGGACAAGTCAGGGGCACTATTGGGAAAGAGGAATATGCTGCCCCACAAGAACCTACAACAGAAGAAGTTATTCCTACATGAGAATATTGAAGGAGAACACGTTCAATGGTATGAGTTTCTTGATTCATTACATGGTTCAATGATGCATATATTGGTTCATATCTTCAGAGTTGTTGTGAGTTACAAAGAATGTTTTAGAGGGATCATATGGTGTTTTGCTGGTAGTACTCTCTAAGCCAAATTCTTTAAACAAGTCATAAATGGAAAAGTGATATTTATCAAACTTGTCTTAGCATATTCCAAGGACTATCTTGAAACTTGAACTCCAACAAAATGGAGAGGACCAAGCTATTTTCAATATTTTTGAACCATTAAGAGGGCTATCAATTTCTGACTTATTCCCACATCTTATAGAGGATCATTATTTTTAGGGTTTTTCTTATGGCCTAGACTTTGTATAATTCCAAAGTTCCTATAATTTTGACCTACTTTAGTTCATTATTTAAAAGTTGGGGATTATGGCCTCTAAAATATATGACCTACTTTGTAAGGCCCATATTTGTATTCATGCATACAAGCAGAGCCATCATCCTTTATCATCTACAGCACACATTTTGTGAAGCTACAGGTCTGCAATTGTGTTTCCTTTACTCCAGAAGGTTGTGGGTTGAAAGGATAGGTTGTGATCTTGTAGTGGAATCTCATTGAGCTTGTCACCACTAATATACCTCTGCAATTAAATGTAATACCATTCCAATTATCACTCATTGCAAAGTCATCACAATGGCAAGTTGTTGACCTCTCATCTTTTGGCAAAGCTTAAAACATATACTCTGTCCTTGGATAGCAAGATTGACCTAAACAATAGTTGTCATAAAAAAGATATATCTCTATCTTGTTTGATGGAAACTGTAAAAACATGCGAAAACAGCTTTCGATGAAGCTTTGTATATGTCTGCAAAACCACTCTCTTTGTTACAAATGCATACTCTATACCCTATGCTTTGTTTCTTTGATACTCTGTCCCTCTAAGAACCCTTTACATTTTGCATCATAAATATCTCCCTATATAAGTTTTGGAGTTTCATAAGTATCGTAGTGTCAAAACCAATATCAGAGTTTTCTTGTCAAATGCTCGTTGCTTCCATAAACATATATTTCCCTCTCCTCCAAGCAAGCAAAACAAACTTCTCTTGTTAAAGAAAGTCATCACAAATCCAACACTTGAACTGTCTCCTTATGACTCAGATTTTGAAAGAAATTCAATTTTGACTACATAATATATCAAGGCAATTGTTTGGATCTAAAAGAAGTGACCCCTATGAGAATTATTGAAGGTCACATTTTTGCAAACAGAGGTATGCATATGCATGGATAAGTTAAGTTTTGAAGGCATATTTTATCTCTTTTGGTAACCTTCAGTCTTTGTGAGATACCGTGAAGAAGTATTCTCACCAATATTATGGTCTCAGCCTTTGAGAATTAAAAAAAAAAAAACTCAAACGTCTTCTTCGAGCTTTAAATAGAATTTGCTTGCAAAAGTTGTAGAGCTACAGGACTATTTACAAGCTTGCATTGCAGGTTTATATAAAGGAATTGCTAGTTTACCAAGAAGCATTGCAAGAAGTACTACCATTATTGTGAACCAAAACAATTTATTGGTATCTCAAAACAAAACTTACAGGATTCATGAGTCATTTGTATTGAATCCTGAGTTTTAAATTTGAATGTCGAAAGAGTATGAGCTATAGGATATCAAGACTTAAGTTATTAAAACAAAATATAAGCTACAAGAGCACTATGAATTCAAGCTACAGGACTCTTTTCATAAAGAACTTTAAAAAGTTTGTTTTAGCCAAATCGTAAGCTACTGGCATCCAAGTTAGCCACAGGGTTTGAACTCGGGCAAAAAATCAAATTTAAATTGGCGCACCAATCACCAAAGCCATTCACAAATACACAATTCGTTTGACAGCCACCGAAAATGCAGTATTGGCAATAATTTTCCCACCAAGATCGTGAGAATCATTAACAAAGGTGACAAGTTTGCTCATATAACTACAACAGTATAACAGAGGTATTTTATGTGCCATAGTAGCCATATACTATTCTTGGAACGCTTCCGGATCAGATTATATATCCGCTAATTTTTTTATAAAGCCATGTTGAAGGCATCACAAGAATCTAGACAAGATGGTGACTTTGATGCTGCAGAGATACTGGATGCACGGTGAAGGAATATGGTTACATCAGTTCTATTATATCTTTGGGCTCCTGACCATGGTCTTTGTGACAGATCTGATCAAGTTGACAGGTTGAAGAGGTTTTCAATTTGCTTATTATTTATAGCAATGTCAATGATTTGATCATATCGAGATATACGTAAACTGGGTATCTGGGATTTTTTGAGGAGAAAATAATCACAGTGAAACCAAAGTGCCCACAAAAAATCTCTAGTACCCAGATCGGCATTTAAGAGAAATTGACAATTTATCAGCCCTGTAGCAACTTGTCATGGAATCAATGTGCATAAAATGATTTGATCGTATCTTGCAATTTGTTAACTGGGTTTTCGTGATTTTTGATGAACATGAGTATAAAATTATGCTAACGAAACCCACAAAATTTCTCAAAAACCCAGCTCATAATTTTAGAGAAATTGATTGATTGATACAGGTCCTAAATATGGCTATGACTATTGATGCTACATTGTTCAACAACATATAGCCTTAGTGCTTGGAATTGCTACTACAAAGTGGTTTCTCGATGGGAGAGTCGAGTTGGTAAACATGGAAAATTTATGCTTGCAACACAATCCAAGTATCCAGACTGTGTCCCACCAATGGTGATTTGTGGGCATCAATTTGCTATGATTAGCCAATCACAGGGTGTCTTGCGGGAGTATCTGGAAGCATACAAGTTATAAACTGATGACTCCTTAATCAACCTTTTTGTTGGTTCTCCCTCTATCAATTTAGCTATTGGATTTCGAGTTAACAACAAGAATTAGTGTGTGCTTCAGGGCTTTGCTTTTCTTCACAATGGATGAGTCTTCAATTTTTATTTAATGTTTTAAGACATCTCGACCAGAATAACCTGAATTCTATTGGCATATCCTTTAACCAATTTGATATTCCAAGATGTTCTTGTTATGTATCAACCTTGGCATGTTCACCAGTTGCCTACTATTACTACTATGCTCGATGATGCCTTTCTACAACTCGCGCAGGTGGTGCTTGATAAGCAATGAGGACTTTTTGATCTGTTTTCACCTTTAATGGTATCGATGTAGATGGCACGGTAACTAAAGGAGGATATTCTAGTCATATTGTGTTCACCAAAGGTACTGCTTTAAGATAGCAAATAATCTAATCACTTGATTCGGCTGCACCGTTGCTCTGTGCAGGAACTATTTTTTACAGCCCTGTGATTCGTAAGTCTCTTGGAGTAATTGGGCTAGGAGGTCTTAGTCATATGGTAGTAAGATTTGGAAAGGCTTTTGGATTGAATATAACAATTTTTAGCACATCTGCATCGAAGAGGGATGAAGCATTGAACATTCTTGGAGAAGATAGTGTCATTTGATAAAGACACTACTTTATGGGACTTGTTGGTCTTGAGATTAAACTTAAGGTTTAAAGGATAATGTCACGCATCAAGGATAATGTCACGCATCAGGAAAGTTGTTTAAGATTGTATTTTAAAATGCTTTCCCTACCTTAGTTATATGAGAAAAATTCCTTAATGAAATTAACCTTGTAGAGCACAGAGGCCGTATTTTGTATCTAAGTCAAAATTGAAATAATAAATGAAGTGAAGGAAAAATACAAAGCTGTGAAACAAGGCAAGGCATCAATTACAGAAGAGTCCCACCTTGTTGCAGTAGAAGAAAATAGATTAGTATAACCTAGAATAAAGCATAAAAATACAGTGATCCACACAACAAGCAGGTCTTGTATTACTCACAGTAAATACATAGGAAAAACTACTTAATAAATTACTGATACAATAAGATTTCAGTAGTTGTAGTACTAAATTGGAATCAACATTTATTCAAGAATACATAAAGAAAATGAGAAATGGAAGAAAAACAAGCACATAACCCAGATTTGAACAAAATTTGGAATCTTCATCTGCACTTGTATTAATACTCTATAAGGAGAGTCTTCTCTGTTACAATCGACAAGAAACAACCTAAAATAAGTCTTTGATTTATGTATTTATACAAAACCTCTCATCCTGAAATGGTTGGAATTCTCGTATAAATTATTAAATATTACAACATGCAAAATTGAAAGGTTACATCTACACCTTCTTTGTCTCTTCGTCTACCCACAAAGATGTTTCATATTCATATCTTCCATCTTGGAAACAGTTGGCACCTGATTCTGACATGTGTGAATGTTATGCTCAGATTGTCTCATTTATTTCCATATGTGCTAGCTTTCCCATGTTTGACACACTGGATACATCTTCTTACAAACCTGCAAGGTTCTATTGTTTCATTTTCCTCGAAAATATACAACTTATTTTCTATATGAGGAAAATTATCTTGTATTTTATTTTTTTCCAAAGATACAACCTGTAGCTGTAAACTGGGATTTACTATCCTTTTGTTAATCTGGATAAGGTCAATTTGTTTTAATTACTATATAGTCCTAAGTCATTAGGTCTTCTTCTATGCTTGTCTTGGAATTAAGTTAATTTTTTGCTATGTCAATCTTCCCTAGGGCATCAGAGTGTAATATACCAGATATAAAATGTATGTAGTACATAAATAAAATGCTAGAAATGGCAGAATAATAGTAATAACACTTGTTGGTAGAATAACAACAACAAAAATAACACTTGATTCAGAAAACAATGTTCACGGGCCTCTTTGAGGGGGCAACCTCCAGTCGAGTAGCGCTCTATTACAATAATCTCCAAGATAGGGTTTTCATACCCTCGACTCCTATTTATACTAAATATGTCTATCAAAAGAAGCATTTAGAGGAAGATCCTTATAGAAGCGGAAGCTTGTATTAGGTCTTCTTACATCCTCCTTATTATATTTTATTGAAAGGCCTTATTAATATTATTATATTTTATTGAAAGGCCTTATTAATATTGACCTTTATTACATCTGAATATATTGTTCTACCCATGTGAGGGTTAGGACCCTAACATGTCTGCCCCCATAAAAACAACCTTGTCCTCAAGGCTTGAGATGTGGAAATTGTTGTAGAATGGTGGCTGGTTCCCAAGTGGCATCTGCTGGAGTTGTATCTTTCCACTAGAATAGCACTTCCTTGATGGTTCTCTGATGCAGTTGATGCTCACATTGGTCCAAAACTACTTCTGGATGTAGCCAAATGGATCCTTCTTCAATTAACTCAGGAAGGTTGGTTTGAATTTGGCACCTAGTTCCAATCACCTTCTTTAAGCATGAAACATGAAAAAAAGGATGTAGCTTCGAATGATTGGCCAGAGCTAACTAATAGGATACTTGTCCCACATGCTTGAGAACTGTATAAGGACCATAAAATTTGGGTTCTAGCTTATGACAATGCTCGGCCTTGAGGGAAGTTTTCTTGTAAGGTTGCAG
>CBVK0101784812.1:0-11501 GCA_900067695.1 Picea abies
GCTTCAAAAGTTGTAGGCTTCTGCACTCCACTCACTTCCTCTTGAGAACTGCATTGGCCCTCTTCTTTTCAAGAAATTATCGCAACTTCCTCCTACTGTGAGGGTCCTTTTGCCACATCTACTCCTCTTTGCTTCTAACTGTAAACACATAAATACTTATTAACTAGAGTTATTTTAGAATATGAAATTCATTAGTGTCCTCTAAACATTTCTTCCCAACTCAACTACTTGGTTGGAATTGCTTTAGTTCTATAACTTCAAAGTTCCTTTGTTGAACTTTGCCCTCCAACACACAAAATCTTCATTTCAGCAAATAAAATAAAAATGCATACCTTAACTCCAGATATCTCATGATCTGTACATTGTCATACATCTGCACATGCTTCCTTCTGTAATTTCTCCTCATTTTCCCAGCTTCTCTGCTGGAATTTCCTTCTTCTATCCACAAGATATGATTCCTCAATCTAAGTTGCTCCTTCACTCAATCCCTCTCAAAGAGCGTTGCTGCGCTCTGATACCACTTGATGGCGACCTCTAGGTCTAAAAGCCCACAATATGCAGAGTTAGAATAAAACTTTGTTGCGCTTCAACACTTGAGTGCTCTCGAAAACTTCTCGCGGGCCCAAAATCCTCCTTTAACATAGTCTCGAACTATCCGTTCTCGCATGTCCCAATTTCGTCTTTGTACACACATAGGCACTTAAACTTTAGGGCTCACGAAATGGTGCTAACCTTCCCTTCACAAGACCAACATTTTTTTGTATGGGTGCTAAGTCCCTTTTTCTCCACGCAACCATGGATGGAACTCGAGAGCTAGAACTCAAGCGCTAATGACCTTCTAAACCTAGCTACTAAAACCTGAGTGAAACCATTCATATGAATTTGGCTATGATCAAGGGATAAACACCGTCGTCGACCCTTCCTTATTGGAGATCTCATGCTATGGAACCTCTCCAACTATTTCGGCTCCGATATACGTCAACTCTCCATATGACCATCAGCTAGAACCGAGTACTTAATATCATCGTCGGCCTTGGAGTATCGCTACACTCTTAGATTCAATTGTCCTGACGATATGTTTGCTCCGATGAAACTCGTCCCACTCTTAATCTTCCACCCTAATGGAACACTGCTATGCGCTTTCTTCTAGAACCTTTGACCTGGTCTACTTTGAATAGATGCTCGTCGTCGATCTGATCAAAGGTTAATCTCAACCGTTGATTGCATCATTGCGCACACCGTCGATTTACTTCACTCTTATCGTCCTCTGTGATCTCATGGTAGTCGTCGACATTCCCAACGTGGATATCGTCGTCGGTGATTTC
This sequence comes from Picea abies, assembly GCA_900067695.1. Lineage (NCBI taxonomy): Eukaryota > Viridiplantae > Streptophyta > Pinopsida > Pinales > Pinaceae > Picea > Picea abies. The sequence continues at coordinate 1,326 of CBVK0101784812.1, forward strand.
AAAAAAGAATATGGCAAATCCCGACTAACAGTCTCCCGACGATGTGGTTTTGGTTGTCTATTTTTCCAATCTGATGGATCATCCTCCTTTGTTGATCTCTCATAATCAATGATCACGATCCATTCACCTTTTCCACTTCGATGAATCGAATGCTACGTGTCCCTTTGAGAGTCACTGATCTGACTCACTCACAATAGATCTCTATCGTCTATCTCTTGTTGCTTATCATAACTTTGTCGTCGTCATAACTAAAGAACTTTGAAGCTCCGATCCAACAAATCAAACTCCCGACTATTGATAAACCCGATGATACAACAAGATCCACCTTTTATCTTGGTCGTCGGTCTAGAAGTAGGTTCTCTCAAACTAATCTCAATCTTCTAGTTAAACATAAACAAAGAACTCTGACCTGATATAATCAATGGCCACGATCAACTCCTTACCTTGATCCGACAGTCACTGTTCCTCGATGTTTATAAAGGGTTCGAGCTCTGTTCTTTGAAGGTATTTGACCCTCGATTCGCTTAGGCACATAATAGAAGTTTCATCTCTGGTTCAATCCCGATTCCAAACCAATTCGTTGTCAACTCGACCCGATCGATCCTTCCTTTTTCAACTGAGGATTTTAACATAGTTAAAGCCCTGAAACCTACAACAATTATTCTAAGAGCCTGGTTTGGACCTCGATCATTCAACACATGGACATTAATACATTGGAAAGATATCCAAACTCCACACTGACACAAGGTTCCCACAAACACAAAGATTTCTATTAATGAATCTCTATACATCAATTTACAAAAATATCTCTGCTCAATTCTACAGTTAGGCTCTACTTCAACCTTCTCTCACTCCTTGGCTTGATTCTTCATTCATTTGACCACACTCCTTTGGCTCGATTCTTCACTAATTGGCCACACCTCGTCTTGCCCTGATTTCTCCTCAATTGGCCACACCTCTACATGCCCAAAGGCTCACAATTTATGCATGGAAGATACACTTCCAGCTCAATAAAACAAATTCCTAAGAATCTGTAACTAACTAGAATAATAACCTTCTCGCTCTTTACAATTGATGAGGATCAATTAGACTGAATCCTCCATATTTAGGAAAATCCACCTAACTCAACTAATTTGCTCAATTAAGCCATTTAAATAATAAATTAGGGAAAGCAACCCTATCCTTCTAGAATATGATTATAACTTAGGGAAAATACAATCAAATCCATTAAGGAAACCGACTCCCTTTAGTAATTTCAAGACCCCCTTAGGCCTCTTCAAAATATTTCATTTATGATGGGAAATGCTTTTGCATCAATGGGCAAGGGTAAATATATAAGTCAAGGTAGTCCAACAAAACAAATGCCTTTAATTTACTTGGAAAAAGTCCATACAAAGAAAATAGAAGATGTCTCAGAAAGCTGTCTCATTAAGTAGTGCTCTAGCTGATCTCTATGTCCCATCACCAATGGTGGAATCATTGGAGATGAAGATAGCTGAGAGAGATGAAAAGATTAAAGAGCTCAATAATGAACTCTTGTAGAACCGAAAGGCATAACATTTGTGATGTGACGCAAAGATACAAAAGTTGAAATCCCAAATTGTTGATTTGTAGCATAAATTATAACTTCATTGCTCCCACTTCACACTACAACACCTTGATCTTAATTAACCATAGAGATCCCCCCTAGGCCAGAGTTCATTTAGTCAAAAGAGATAAAGGCAAAGCTACCGAGGTGACAATCGATAGCTTGTATAAGTTACCCTTGGGGTCTCACAACTTGTGGTTAGGAACTTTTGCACCAAGTGATGACCTAAGAGGTAACAATATCTATTGCTCTTTTAGTTTGATATTGAGTTAAAAAGTTTTGCCTAAATAGAAAACCAACCTAGATTTTTTTTTTTCAAAATTGCTTGCTCATAAAAAAAAAAATCTTAAATTATAATATTAACTATTTATAGTTTAAATTGGAAACAAATTAACTAATTTACATCTCTTGTCTTTCAATTCCCTTGTTGAAGTGTTGTAATTAGCTCACCTAAGCATTGCAAGGTTGGGCCTTCATGCTCATATTGCCCACAAACTACTTTGTAATTTCCAAACCATCAAATGACATTGATAAGATTTTCCTCATAAATGACATTGATAAGATAAATCCCAAATTGAATGATTGATTGATTGATTTTAATGATGCCCACGAGGCTGAACAATCAAAGGGACCAAGAGAATAACAACCCTAACTCATCTTAAAAAAATTTCGACGTCGAATCTTCTGTTGTGAATCTTGACTAGAAGACTAGAAATCTGGTTGATCTTATCTTTGTCAAATAACTGGTGCATGTTGTCGACCTTTAAGCTATTTTCATACTGACCGTGGATATCCTTGTAGGTTATACATTCCATGACAAAGTGCCACTCAGTCTCCACCACACCCTTATCGCAGAGTATGCAAGTTATCTCCTCCCAAACTTCTTTGGGTACCCTCCACCTACCGGTCTCACATCTAAGGTGATGTGAACCCGTCCTCAGTTGTGAAACTAACAACCTTGCTTTTCCTTTAATCACTGCCCCTAAATATGTTTTCTCACTATGATCATGATTTGGGTTAAACTCCTTGATGTAGTATGCTTTTTTACTCCCGTTGCGATTGTTCCACATGGCAGTGCTAAATTTTTCAATCACAAACTTTTTTATTTCTTCTTTGGTGTTAGGACATTCATGCAGCTTGATATTCCACTTACTCAACCACTTTTTATTTTGTTTTATACAAATTCCTCCATAGCTAACTTGGACCAGCATTAACTTGGGCCAGGTTTGGTAAAATCCATACCATTTTTTAAGGCACTTTTAAACGTTCTAAGTTTTAGCATTTTTCACAGGAATTGGAAGACATAAATTGAGTGAAATGGCAATTTTATGTTATTTAAATTACATTTTTAAATGAATAAATGGATTCACCATATTGAAAAACCTCCATTATAAACTCAACCACTCAAATATACACTTTCAATTCCTCTAATTTCAAGCAAAATTGATCTGAAACATTAACCAAAACAAGCTAAAACTTAAAAAAATTAAACTAAATACATTTTTTCAATTTAAAACTTTACATGATTTATTTATGGCAAAAGCATAGCATGAAATTTAAATATACATGCAAAGTGGATTATTTTTCTACCTAGAATTTTATATTGTGTGGTTTATTTTTATTTCTTCTTTGGTGTTAGGACATTCATGGGGCTTGATATTCCACTTACTTAACCACTTTTAATTTTGTTTTATCCAAGTTTTATTCTTACAGTGTAACTCCTCCTCCTCCATAGCTAACTTGGGCGAGAGTTCGTTATCCATGTTGTCTATCTTCTTTAAATAGCTTATTAATTTGGTTATGGTTGTCAAGTACTTGTTTCAACTAAAAGAATTTCATAAGGGAGTGTGGCTTTAACTTTCATAAAAAAAAAACTTATTTTTGCTAGAATTAGACAAAGTCAAAAATTCATACCATTTTTTAAGGTATTTTTAAATGTTCTAAGTTTTGGCATTTTTCACGCCACATAAATTGAGTAAAATAACAATTTTATATTATTTAAATTGCATTTTTAATGAATTTATAGACTCAACCACTCAAATATATAGCTTCATCAATGCTTATGCTTGTCAAATTTTAAACAAAATTATTAGAAACATTAAAAAAAACAAAACTTAAAAAGTTTAAAATAAAAACATTTTTTCTATTTAAAACTTCTCTAGGAATATCTCCACTAAAAAAACAGATTTACATTTCGACAAAAAAGTTAACTAAAAATTCTTTCATAAGATTCTAAGTCACCCACGAGTTTCACACAGGAAACTAATAGTGCTCCATATCAATACCAAAGAAGATATATCACACTCCATTAATAAAATAAAGACAGAAAATCAGATCAAAACAGATTAATCTGAGACATAGGGCCAGTCCTCCCATGAATCACTGAGAAATATGTTAGTATTCATTTTTGTTCCAGCAATCCTTGCTTGGAAAAGAAATTTGCCTTTTGTTGTGTTCCCAAAATATGTGTGAGAACTTAATTTCTTGGAAATCTGTGATATAAAGGCACGAATTGTTTTTCACCATACCTAAAATCTTATCTTTGTCGATTTTAATGTGTTGACCAATGCCAGGCGCCCAGCTCAGCCACTGATTAATGACTTGTACTGATCGGACTAAGCTAGTCCACATTCTGGACGCACCTTTGGTCTTTTGCAAAAGCAAAAACTACTTAAATATACATGCAAAGTGGATTATTTTTCTACCTAGAATTTTATATGGTCGGAAAATGGTCCTTTTTATCCTACGACCACAAGAGTTAAAAAATATTATATTAAAAAATAATATATCTAGTTTTAGAATAAAATATTATATTAAAAAATAATATATATAGTTTTAGAATTTCTAGAAAAGATTTGATGGCATATAAAGCTTATTTAGGACAAAAGCTTACTATGAAACTTGAATATGCAAAACAAACAATTTTTTAAAATAAACATGCCAAGATTGAAAAAATAAAAATAAAAAAAAGGTTATACATCATAAAAAATTTCACAACTCTTCAATGATATTTTAATAAATTTTCACAACTCTTCAATGATATTTTAATTAATTACATTAGTGCAGCATCATAACATAAACGAGTATTACAAATGACAATTTGAGTGATCAAACTTGAAGTTTAGTAATTTAAGAGTGATGTTGGTAATCAAATTTACCAGAGTAATTCAAGTGATGTTGGTAATCAAATTTACTAAAGTAATTTAAGAGTTTTGTTGGTAATCAAATTTTATCAAATTAACAGATGCAACCAATGGTTAGGTACTTCAAAATTAATTATTTGATTACTCAATTTATATATAAATATATATCATATATTCTAACAAATGCATTTAAAGTCGTTTAAGCATTTAAAGTTCTTTGCAACAATATTTATTAAACATAATGAATATAACATTCACATTGTTACCTCCCTAGTTCTCAGTAGGTGCAAAAGTCTTAATCACAAGTGTGATACCCTAAGGGTAACTTAGGCAAGATACCCATTGTCACCTTAGTATCCTTGCCTTTCTCACTCCAAACTAGATAAAATTGGATGATCCTAGCCTAGGGGGGATTCCCTATGATTAATTAAGCTCAATTTGTGTAGTATGGAGTGAGAGCAAGAGAGAGCTTAGCAACATAAACAAAAAAGAAAAAATGGTTTTATGATTTTTTGTGTTTGGGGTGGTGGATGAAAGGGAGACCAGTGCATTTATTTGCTTGGGCTATGGGGTCATGTATGCAATTTTAGAGGTTGGTTCTAAAGAATATTAGGGGTTATAAGTAGCAAGGTGGTGTGCCCTGTAGTAGCCCTAATTTGGTTGCTAGATCTATAATTTTGATGGTGGAGAGGGTCTTTGTGAGATCCACTACTCAAGGCTATCATATGGGTGGCCCCTACCAAAGACTATCTACAAAATGCAATGGGAAAATTAGACCACATACATAATGTTTTCATCTTGATGGTAAGCAACAAAAAAGGGAAATGATATAAGAGGGAAGAAACCAATTACCCTAGCCCTTTCCAACGTACCAATCATGTTCATCTGTGGCTCTCAATTGACTTTGGAATCCATCAACCTACAAAATAGAGCTTCCAATGTTGTGCCTAAAACAATATACCACACATAGATAAATTGTACAATCACTATGCAAAGCTTTAGATGAAGAAAATTGCTACTTTATTCCATATCTTGAAGCTCCTTCACTCACACCAAATCCCCCTTACAAATGGAGAAAGTAAACCATTATATAGTTTTCAACAAAAGGAGTTCAATCCATAATGAATTCATATGACTTAACAAGCAAAAAGGTTGTTCTAGCTCATAATATCACCCCATACATTGTACGCTCTCCATAACCATGGTCTTCATGTTGATAAAAAGATAAGGAATAAAGGTGGCTCTACATATTTGATATGTCATAGGTAGAAAAATCAAAGAGTGGGATGGTGATCTTCAAGTTAACCCCTTGATTTCACTTACATGATCTAGTGGCCAATAGAGAGAAATCTTGCATCGACCTCCACCATATCATATAAAATAGTAAATAAATGGGGGTGACCCCATTGCATGTTGAATCTACACCATCGCATGGGTCTAGCTCATCACTTTATAATAATAATAATAATCTATTTTTAAGGTCACGGCCAAGCCAGACACCAAATTGGTGTATGAGACCCCCTTCACCTAGAAATATGTGGGCTAGGTGAAGGCAATTATGTGTTGTGTGGATCTTACGGCCTCTTCATGAGTAATCACAAATGTGGATGGCAACCAATGGAGATAATCAAATTCGGTTTTGTCCCATGTGCACATGCATTGGCGGCTAATAAGGATGGTGGCTTCATCCTTGGCACCCACACGCTTTACCATGCCTCATAGACTTAAGTTAGGAGGAAACCCCTTTTACAAACCTTAGTGTATTGCATGTGAGCACAAGATTGTGGTATATAAGCAACGACTTACCCAACCATCATAAGAGTTAGAATGGGGGAGGACCCATATTACCATTATGTCAATTCCCAAACTAAACCACACCATATCATAAACTTTGTTGCATGAGGTAAGCAAGGGAGTGACATTGTTTCCCCTTTTTGGGCAATTGCATGACTACTTAAGCTAGTGAATTATAATGAAGGGGATGGCCCCTTTAAAGCATATGTTATGACATTATCCCACTTTTACTCCATCGCATAAGCTAATGTATAAGTTAATGAAGGGAGTGGCCCCAACATTAGAACAATATGATCTTTTAATTTTGCTTTATATATCTTGATCATAAACTAAGTGCAAAAAGGGGTGGTCCCTTTATAATACATTTTCCACCGCATTTATGTCAATGGTGAAGATTACTATTAGAAATGGTGTCTTCTATCCAAGCTCCAACATAAGCCAAAGTCATAATAAAATGGATCTAAGCAATAAACCCTCCATCATGAACTAGGATCCATGAGTGAGATACATAAGTGTTAGGTTAAGCTAAATATGAACATATAATTATGATTTCTCCATCAATGTCATATCATAGCATCAAATAACATGCCACAATCATTCATCTAAGCACCAAGTGCATCCACAAAAAGAGAACCTGGTACCAAGATAATCAACCACATATCCACTGAACAAATGTGCATCCATATGTCACCCCTGGAAAGCCTGTCATGTGATGGAAATCACGCATTTTCCACTCATGCAAAGATGAGGGGTAACAATGGCTCCAACTTGGGGACACATGATCTTTGGAGAAGAGTGCATGAGAACCCTAAAATCTTGATGTACCTGTTGAGAAGATCCTCCAAGCAAGTAGAATAATGCCATGTAGTAGAATGCATCCACATCACATCCTTAGACACCACATACAAATATCCATATAGTTTATTACATCAAAATTGGCTTTACAATAAAGGCATAAGCCGACAATGCCAAAGATGAAATGAAAACTAATGCTTATGATAGATAGCTTATTCTTATACTCTAATGCTCTTCAAGAGCTTATTCCTCCTACACCTACTCTAACATGAAAAATTACAAAAGCTAGGTGTAATCATACAACCAATGGAGCCATCTTGACCCTTTGTTTACATAAAAACAAAATTCCTTTGTGTTTTCCTATGAACCAAAACAAGGAAACATCCAACATCAAATACAAATACGATGGAATCTTCATGGATGCTAGGCTGAAATTTGGAATATCATCATGAAGATAGTCAATATCATCAAATCCATGCCAAGGATGGCATGCACCACTACAAGACCCCTCTATCCAATGTTGGATAATGTTGATATAGTCCTGCTGAGGACATGATCGCTCATCAAAAGTTGGAAAATCCTCTTCATTATCCTAAAGAATCAAATTTTAGGCTTTTCCACTGAAAAATTAACCTTTAATGAAGATAAAGACAATGCATGAAACAAAATTTCAGATCTAGAAAATAATTTGTGTGTACACAATATGGTTCGTTGGCCCATTTTTTAAGGTTGAAAATTTCCTCAACATACATCTAATTATAAACCTTGTCGTCCCATACAATTTATAACAAACAAAAGATCCTTTTTAGCGGAAATTTTACATGAAAATTCACCAAAATCTGAAGATGATGGTTGCTGGAAATTGTCTACACACAAATGTTTATTAATCTAAAACTTTTATGCATTATTTGCAAATGAACAGGGATGGAAATTGGTTACACAATTTTTGGATATGGATGAAAATAATCATGAAGGATTTCTAAGTTTGTCTCTACTACATTAGGTTGTCCAAGAACTTCAAAATGTTCACTTCCTTCTATAGATATATTATAGATATGAAAAGAAGCATATAAATATGAACACATGTCTTCCTCGAAACCTTCAACAAATGTATAATTATGTAAAAAACCCAAACCATCAAAACATGCAAATTTGCTTGCTCACACACATAAAAATTATAGCAAACACACATGTTAATTTACCCATGCAAATAACAACATATTGAAAACCAAAATGCAACCATTCAAACACATAGTCATAACATTCAAATTAATATTTATACATAGCGGAAATAATCATGTAAATAAAATAGAAAACTTATCTTGAATTGATTAACCAATTGGTTGTGTACATAGGACATTCCTCCTGGCCATAGGCTTGTTGTTCTAAATCTCAATAGGAAGTCGCCCCTGAGCTGAGGCTATGAGTCCACAAGGAGGTTTGTCCCTCGTGGTTGTCCACTCTCCACAATCAGCAGCCCAAAACCCAGGTTCCAATCCAATAGTAGTTCCAATCCACCAGTGCTCTGCCCCACAACCTACACAACCCAAGGAATGGGATCCCCCTTCACTGCACGCAGTCCCTTGAGCCTTCACACCTCCCTCCAGGGCTTCAGTGAAGTTATTTGGATAGGAATCTCATAGTTGGGGACTCCAGGAACTCGTTGTTGCTTCAAGAGTGCTCACAACAACCTTCTCAAGGCTCTTTAGCCATTTCCTCAATAAGAAATATCACTTATGGTCCTACAACCTCATTTTCAGCATAAAAATTAGCCCAACAATGGTTGTCCTTAAGCATAACACGGTTGGTACTCTTTTTCCATCACTCAACCCTCCTCTTGCTCCTTCAAACCAACATGAAAAACTCACCCAAAAAGGCACTTGAAATTCTTTTTCTTCTCATGCAAGCTTGACTCACACATTTCTCAAAGAGTAGATGTACTTAGCCCATGATGTTATAAATTGGTGAGTTGACCTTTCCCACCTACCACTCTTACATCACTTTAATATCTATTTGATATTCCAATGGCGGATAAACATTGATATGAATAGGTTGAATTAATACAAATGGGTAACCCTTTGGACCTCTATTTATCCCCCTCTCTTGTGAAATCATAGCCCCTCGTTGTTACCGTCCTGCTTATACCGCAACCAACTATTATTATTTATTAATTATTTTAATGTACAAAATACATAATTCATCCCTCAACCACATTAATCAATACAGGCTCTTCGACCCAACATAATGGCTCACCAACCTATTATCATATTTATACAATTACATTATAAATTGTGGGGACTAAAACTGGGGACATTACATCCCCTTCCCCTTATTTTTGCATTGTCCTCATTTCACAACACCATATAGGTGTAAATGCATATCATAATGCTAGGCTCTCCGACCTTAATAGCACACAAGAATTATGGCCTCAAAACTTGTAAATGTGTTGAACCTGCACATAATAGATTTAGCTAAACAATGATACACACATTTCCAGAGAGAATTTGAGAAAGAAGAAGAAGGAGAGAAAAGAATGAAAGAATTCTCATTAATTGTATTCCACACTCAAAGAGTGAATAAAAAACAATAGATATAGGATACATGAGTAACTAATGAGCCATAGTGGTGGTCTAGAGTGATCTGGACACACACCAGGAGTTACGGGAGTGAACTGCCACCTAGTCTAGTCTCTGAGGCAGTTATAAGAGTGAATTGTCACCTAGTTGAGTTAACTAGTCAACCAGTCTTCAGTTAACTAATTGAATAGAGTGTAGTGAGGAGTCGATCAAGGGATCAAGGGTAATGCACCAGTATGGTGATGATCCCAAGGCAAGTGTGCATTAGCATGGTGATGAT
>CBVK0101784836.1:0-14377 GCA_900067695.1 Picea abies
TAGCAGTTTTTCAGGTCCTGAACTTCCGGAGTCGTTTTGAGGCCCTAAACGACATTTTTTGGGGGTATGTAGCAATAAAAAAATCCCATCATGTCATTTTCATCAATAGTTGTAGTCCTTGGATAGATCTTTCCAACGGGTTATTGTAGGTCTAAAATGGAGATCGTATGCAAAAGTTACGACCCCGAGAAGTTGATGTACTGACTTACCCAAATGGGTCCCACATGAATTTTGGTGCTTCATCTCCTAGGGTTAGGCTTTTGGATGTCTATGGTTTTTGAAACTCTTGTTTATTGTAAAAAGGCCTTTAGAGCCTCATTGTAATATTCTTCTTGCGAATGAGCACAATCGTCACATCTCTTCTCAGAGATAAGTCACCACCATTCCAACAAGCTTGTTTTCTGTTGCATTTTACAATTTCAACTTGTTTTAAAGAAAATCATCAACAAACTATTGAGGAATAATTACCAAAATTATGTAAAGAAGATCAAGGGAACGAGAAGAAATTACCTTGATGAAATAACAATGAAAACAGAACTATTAACACTTTCCATAATATCCAAGTGATTTCCTAACAAGAATAGTAATTGTAGTAAGAAATCATCAAATCAAGAATTATTTACAGAGACACAAGAATGCAAAATGGGTGTATACAACTGCAGTAAGGACCTAATTCGTATGTCCAAGTTTAAAGGTGTAAAACATGTGCAAAACCCATCTAAGGTCTTACCTCGTACATTTGACAGTAAATAAGAGAATGAATACAAACATAGTTTGCAGTATGTCATAAACGAGAAGACCACTTTTTAGTACAAAGATGTCGAATGCAAGAATTTCCTCCATTGCAAATAGTTTTTTTAACTTTAAATAGACAAGCTAGCTAGAAAATGTTGCTACCAAGAGGGCAGTAGGAATTCAACAGAGACAGAGCATGATCCTACTCGGGAAGAGAATTTTTAATAACCCATAATTACATACGAAGAAACATTATTGCTATATGTTTAAGAGATTACAGTTTCTGACTTTTCCACACAAACTTACAGAGTTCAAATTTAACCATACAAGAAGATGTTGTCCAGTCTGTAACAAATTTCGAAGATTTCGGCCAAGTATGGGAATGACAATAAATAACACCATAACTAACTCAGGCAATGTCTTAATCCATGGTTTGTGTTACTAAGTCTCAAGATGGATGTTTGTTGCATAGAACTCTCTAGAGAAAGGTCATGGGCGTAACATCCTCGATACAGATAGAAAAACTAGTAAGAGAAAGTTGCAAAGAGTGTTTCTTACAACCAAAGGGATTTTAACCATGTTTGAATGTAAAGGAACCCAGAGAGTTACAGGCTTAAAGATTGATGGTCAACAGGGAAGAAATACAATAACCCTATCAACTCGAAATTAAAGGAGTTAACCTAACATGCAAGAAAAACCCTATTACAGTGAAATATGGAATGAAATGCTATGGAAGTGCATTTTCATGTGATATCCACCCTCAAAGTTGAAGGAAGATCATAAGGCAGGTGACCTAAACCACACAGAGACTGTCAGGCACTCGACAAAATACACATTTGCACCAAGATTATTTTTTCGCTCAAGGAAATACATTGCACCAAACAAAGCATACTTTGTACAAAGATTTGATTACAGAGAGAACACATAAATTCAAGGAACTCTTACTAATTAAGTTACATAGAAAGAGAATTTACCTATTGTTCCTGTGGAGAGCTCTGTCAGAGTGCCTTTTCTACCATCCTCCACAGAGTTGAACACAATACTAGCAGGTCACGATGAAGTAAACCAGTGAAGTAGCAAAATGCAAAGGAGACCCAAGAAAAATATATGAAGGGTGTAATGGCAACCCTAACCCCTCGATAGTGGAGAAGAACAACCAGTATGCTACCCATACCTTGTCATGTGAAACCAGCTGAAGTGGCGAGCCCACAGTGGGAGGTCTCCTGTAGTTTTGGGCATGGAGAGTACTGGTAGGTCTAGCGCCATTAATGGACCTGCCAAGTGGTAAATTCCTATAGCTATATTGACCTAGGTTTAGACCTGACCTGGCACCCACCTCAAATACATCCATGGGCCAATTAAATGTTGTGTGGAATATGTTAAATAAGAAATAGAGGTTTAGTGTTAACTTATGTACAATGCTTTAACTACTAGAGAGTGTGTACATCGTATACCCCATGTTATATATTGTTACACTATATAAAAGTGGGTTGGTTTGGATATGGTAATCTACCCCTAGCATAATTGTAATTGTTATGTACCCTATCTCACTAGGGTTATAACCTTGTTGCCTTAGACTCCTTCGCTTGCTTGTTTTCTTTTATAATATAGTGTTAACACTAGTCAATTGTGGATAGTATGGGTATGTGTTAAGGATGATTACAGTCATAGTTACTATTTTAATACTGCATTCACATGTATGACCCCAATTACAGTAGCATGGGTTTCATAATGAACTAATCTAATGACAAACGCTATGATGTAGTTCAATGGATAATAAGAGAAAGTTTTTGTGGAATTTTAAATATCCTACAAACCTTTAGGATGGATAATTCTGCATAGAAAAACTCATATGCACACAAACAATGAACAAATGTATAAGGCAATATTTCCATGTGTAACAAACATTTTCGTTATGAATAATAGACTTTAGTTTTCCCTGACAGTTTTTTTTTGTGGAATATGGTGTACATTACATTGAGCCTCCTGCTCACTAACCACCTGTCATGTTCAACTTTACACCTATTCATAGATTCTCCTATAAATCTGGAATGCGTCTTTTTGAAGTTAAGTTAACTCTATAGCTTGTCTCAATCTGTTGCCACTTGGAAAACCCCTTTGGATTCCTAACTCCCTCGTTTAACAGATGCTTCAATGTGTGCCCATTTTTCCACATATGTTTATTTCATAAAAAGAATAAGGTCTTACAATTCAATTTTGGTCACTCAACCAATTTGTCTTTTTAGAAAGATAATTAAAATTCCAACTTAAAAAAAAAAAATAGAAATAATAATTAAAATCCAAGTTGTGCGATATCACAATCCTCCTTCTTTATGATGATGATATTGTTCTTATGGAGAAGTGTCCCTATGACCTAGGTAAGAAACTAATAACCCTCGAGGACTTATGCTCTAACATGGGCATGACTGTGAACACTCACAAAAAAAATGTTATGATAATTAAATCCAAAAGGATCACCTATGATACTTTTTTTTATGGCAACAATAGCTTTGAGGAAGTTCCTTCATACAAGTATCTTGGAACCAATATCCACCACAAGCTCAATTGAAACTATAGCATTGAAAAAAGGATAAATGGAGGGTGGAAAGATTATTATGGGCTCAGAAACAATTGTAAATCAGTAGACCTTTAGCTGTGGGATAAAAAGAAACTCCTCTTTCACACTCTCGTCACTCTAGTTATCTTATATGGATGTGAAGTTTGGGGTTGCAGTATATCTAGAGAATCTTGGATAAAGATAGAAAATATCGAAAATAATTTTACAACTTGTAATATTAAAATTAATGGCAATACACCCTATATATTCTCCTCATAGAAGCAAGCCTTTCCCCCATTGAGAGCATTGTTAAGATTACATACCTAACATACAAGAACAAGATAAACAACATGGATGACAAGAGGCTCCCCAAAATAGCTTCAAACTCTAGCCAAAACTACCAGTGACTCAAGTAGGGATGGCATAAAAAAATCAATTCTTGGTTAAATCATTGGGGAATACAAGAAGAAGCCATCATGTAGAATATCGATAATATTACAAATATTATCACTTCTAAATTTAAGGAGAATATGTGGTGTGATAAAGAATAACTGGATAAACAAAAATTAAGATACTATAAGGAGTTGGTCAACCCTAATTTAGAAGATCAAAATTACCTCTCAGTTTTGAAAACTGCAAATAAGAAAACCAATATTGCTAAAATAAGAATAAACTCTCACGAGTTACATAGTGAAATTAGGCGTTGGACAACTCCCAAAACACCATGCAATGAGAGAATTTGTCACCTTTGTAACACTAAGTGGGTAGAAGATGAAAAACACTTCCTCTTGCATTTCCCTGCCTATACCCTTATTGGATCCTAATTTAAAAATATTTGCCACATTACGGACCTTCCTAACCTCCTAACTCATCAAAACTACGGTGATCTTGGAACACTTCTCTTAATGTTTTTTTAGCATAGAAACACAATTTTAAAGAAATGAAAGTAATCTCTTACCTACCAATTGGTCTTAGTGGACATTAATCATCATCATCAACATCAAATATAAAATAAAATATGATTAAGTTTTCACATTTATTCATATAATTTTATTTTATAAATTATATTAATATCAAATTTAAAAGGAAAGATTTCACATTTAATAATAATTATAAAATGATTTTGTAAAATGATTTTGTAAAATGAACTATTTTGCAAACATCTATTTATAAAATGATTTTGTATAATGAACTATGTTGCAAACATCTATTTTTAGTAAGCATTTCATTTATAATTAAGCACTTCATCTATAATTAAGATTTGACTAATATTTGTTGAAAGGCGATGGAACCATTAAACCAAATGAGTTAACGGTTAAAAAATATTATTATTATTAAAAAGACATGGTCATATATCATTAGGAGAAATGGTACATGATCATATATCATTAGTAATATATATTTTGTATTACTAAACGTTACATGGTTCAAATTCAGAGGGGGGTAGGGTATGTATATCTTCGTAGACTTTATCAGTCAAAATGTTGGATGGAGGAAGGTCCCTTTTCCCACAAACAAGGGAATCTCATACACCAATTTGATGTGCTGACTTGGTCATGACCTTAAAGATAGATGATGATGATGATGATGATGATGATGATTATATCGTTAGTAATAAATAAAAATGGTTAAATTAATAGAACTAAGATTTTGAAATAAAAAAATATATTACTAAGAAGAGGGAAAAATCAGTTATGTTCATTAAAGAAAGGTATGGATTGTATTAGATATGATTTCATTAAAATCAACCACAATCCTATATAAATAAAAATAATAGAAAAATGGATTTAGTCAAATGAATAAAATAGATAAAATATTAAAATCAACCACAATCATATATAAATAAGAATAATAGAAAAACGGATTTAGTCAAATGAATAAAATAGATAAAATATTAAAGAGAATTTAGTAAAAAAAATAAGAAAAATATATAATACTGAAGGATGAAATCGTTCAGCTAAACTATTACTATTTCAAGGAAAGGAGATATGATATAAAATAAAGTAAATATAGGTTATTACTAATAAGGAAATTTTAATTTAAAAATAAAATATTAATCTTAATTAACTAATTTAATAAGCATAAAAGGAAAAGTCCAAGGAAGGAGGATAAATTAATCATAGGAGATATGATGTAAAATAAAGTAAATATAGGTTATTATTAATAAGGAAAATTTAAATTAAAAAATAAATACTAATATTAATTAACTAATTTAATAGGCACAAAAGGAAAAGTCTTAGGTATGAGGGAAAAGTCTTAGGTATGAGGGTGTAAAGGAAGAAGGATAAATTAATGATATAAGTTGACATCGTGGGGAAAGAAATAATTAGGTAATGATGAAGATAATTGGTCTACTTATGAATATAATGGACAAGTTTTATGAATATAATGGACAATAGGTTTTTAAGTCTCGTTAAACTTATAACTATCTTCTTAATTATAATTGTGATGTTAATTTTTTATTTTAAGGGTTTTTTTAATGATGTATGAGTAATGAGGATGATGTTAATATTTTATCTTGATTAAAGCAAATGAGGTGTTTGGTGTTATAGGAATACTATGTTACTCTTGATTTAGTAAGGCAATTATGAAAAGTGTTAACAATATGTATTTTGGGATGAGTTTAAATAAATGTTCTTATTTGGCTAATGTAGATTTTTCATAGGAATAAAGAATTTGGCAAACATCTTGAGAAAGTAGAGGGTCATATTTATCTTTAACACTTCTAGACAATTTTTATAGGGTTTTGCAAGGCTTCAAAAAAGTTTTAATATTCTATTTTTTTAAGATTTTGGAAATATAATCAGTGATTCAGTAACATTCTTGTTATTAATCCCCAATTAGTGATGTATTATGTAGATATAATATATGGACGTGAACCAAGCGATGTAACATGTAATCATTTTGTATCAAAAAATGATAAATAAAATGTGATGTCGATTACAGATGGACATGGACAGAGTCATGGGGGCTAAGTTTCCCAGAAGAGAGGAGGGATCTAAGGGGCATTTTTATTTATGTGTCTTAAATCCCAAGCCATTCCTAAAATTATTGTTTTGAATGAACCTTCTAATTTTCCCTTGAGTGTATGCGAGCCCAATCATTAAATACATGTAAGAAGGTGGGTGTGAAAGTTATTTATGAGAGAATGGGGGCTAAGTACAATTGACATTTGGGAATGTGAGAGTCAACATGCTTGGTTAAAAGGGAAATTTGAATTGCTACTATGGGTAGTTTTTACATGCAGATTTTCGGACAATGAGAGGGAGATGAGTGTTGGAATTTGCAGATTTTCGGACAATGAGAGGGAGATGAGTGTTGGAATTGAAAGATAGTCATGATGAGTTTATTGGGAAGCTTCTGGAAGCTATAAAATGTGTTAGACATACAATTTTGGATATAGTTTTCATGAAAATCCTAAGTATGAAGGATAGGCATAGCAAAAGAAGAAAGAAGACAAGGCAGGAGCAGAGTGTGCATCAAAGGCACATTCAGGATTGGGAGTGCGTAGTAGAGGCACATGAAAGAGTGCAGTGTGCAGTAAGAACATACTTAGTAGGAGAATAAAAAAGAGAACAAACTAGACAATAAAGAAAGAGAAGAAAGAAGGAGAAAAGGATGGCCAATAGTTTGGCATGACAAATGTAGAAGGACACACAAAAGAAAGAAGAGAAACAGTCAAAGTGAAAAAGTAGCATGGAGACATAAAAGCAAGAAACACAAGCCCAAATAAGGAGTCAACATGCATTTCCATGAGTCAAAATATGATGTAATTGGGTTTTGGGGACATGAAAAGTAGGGTTTTAAGCCCTAAAAGTTATGTAAAAATATGTAACGGCTTGGGAATATTAGGGGTTCTCCTTTCTAGTTATGTGTTGTAAGGTTTTATCATAAGGAAAGTGAGAGAGTAGATTGAGTATAAGGGAAAAATCTATGTTTGAGTAGAGAAAGAGTGTTTCATAGAGAGCCTTGCATTGCAGAGTGGCTATGCAAGATGGAGAGAGAGATAGCATGATATATCTATTGTAAGTGTAGTGTGAAAGCCTGAGACAATTACAGAAAGAATAATAAAGAAGCCAGCCATTGTCGACATAGCCTAAAGTTGGGTGAACCACATTAACTACTTTGTCTTTTTGTTTTTTATGTGATCGATCATGAATATTATCTTATGCATGTTAGATTAAATCTATTTCTTACATGATCATTGTGCAATAGATATAAATGTTACAGTAATTGGTTTATGTTTCACTCTGAAGTATAAAAGAATTATATAATTGAATTCACTAAGTAACCAAGACAAAAAAATTACAAGATAATGTGCATAGAATAGACAAGTAAGAATGAATAAGATAATTGCCTCCCATTCCCTCACTACTGCAAAAACTTGGTTCCTATAACCCAAATAGATTGATCAGGTAAGACTTGACTTGCATGCAGGTGATGAAAAATGGTACATTGTATGAAGGGTTTTGTTAGTTAAGATAACTTGAACCCAGGGTCTTAGAACCACGCATCAACAAATGGTTTCGTTTTCGGGACCCAAAATCTATGATTAAGGGAATGTTTTGGAGGTCGACTAAGAAAGAGATCTCAAAATGGCTAGAAGGGAAGGAACAATAATTTTCTTAAAAAGAGAATATAAACCCTTCAATGAGCAACTACAAATGGATGCAAAGGTATGTGTACACAAAGCTACATGATATTTTCTTTGGTGAATTTCTGATTATTTTAACTGAGTGGTTAGAAATATTAGTGGAGAATAATGGAAGGTACCGAACCACAACATTGAGGAATTGAACTCCTGAGTTGGTAAGGAAACTGAATTTTGTAAGTAATCAGATTTCACGTGTAGTTGATTTCTAGTTGGACAGTATATTGGGGGGTTATATTATAGAATTAACAATGGATTGTACCAATTCATATAGTGTTTTAGAGAGGGATTTCGTCAAGGGTCCATGTGGAAGGTTCATGAAATCATTTTGTACATGGATAAAGATGTTACTGTGCGAAAAGTGTGTGATGAAAATGGATTCCATTTTCCAATGGGATTCATGCACATAGGGGAATTGGAGGATGACAAGAGGATCATATAAAGGTAGGAAAGAGTGAAGGAAGCAATGAAGAAGGAATGGAGGGATTGAGAATGCAGAGAACCAAATAAGTTGTATCAAAGAAAGAAGACAAGTTTGGAGTATTGCACAATGGAATAAGGTACAATAGGTGAAAGATTGGGGATGAGAAAGGAGATCCACGCAATGAACCTGAGTAGAGAGAACCTTATGCAATCTTCTATATCATAGAGATACCATATGTAGGAGGAGAGGAAAAGAATTATTATTTTATTCCTATAATAAAAGAGCCAGTAAGTCCTAGTCAAACAAGATCCTATGTCAATTCCACGATGATGTGTGTGTCGCCTGGATCATAAATCACATTCGACGATTTTTCAAAAGAACTTATAGTTAACAAGTGAGGACAGAGTAGCAGTAGCCAAAGTAGTGGAAGTAGTGTGTAGAGTCAGATTCAACTATCATCGCCTAGGGGAGGTACTACACAAAGAAACATGGTGGGGTTAGACAACACCCTCAGACTACCTGAGTTCCAGGGATTTGGGTAAGATGACCGAGAACAACATCTATTGTCTGCAAGACAATATGGCATGTAAAGAATGTCCACGATGAGGTTGTAAATATTTTTCAATTAGAAACCACCTTTAGAGGTCACACACTAGTCTGGTACATGAAACTATAGAGTACCACGCTTATACGACAAGCCAAGAATTTAGCAGAAATTAGACAAGTGTTGTTGAAATAGTTCAAGAAGCCAAAGTCTAAATCATTGTACCTTATAGAGTTGAAGGGAATTAAATAGGTGCAAACTGAATCAATCTATGATTATGACCAATGTTTTAAGGATCTGATGGGTAGACTAAAATTCCATATCCCGTATCAATAACATCAAGAGTGGTTTATTATAGGAATTCTACCACACATTTGCAGGTCGTTGATTCAAGAGAAGGTTGCATCACAACATGAAGCTTTGGATATTGCTATGAAATTAGAAGCATCCCCTATAGGAGACAATGGAGGGATGGCGCAAATCCAAATGCAGCTAGTTGCCTTGACAATTCAACTAGCAGAACTTACAAAAGGGAAGGAGAAACGAGAACAAATCTGGTGTACCAAGTGTAGAATTGAAGGCTGCCACAAGGACAAATTCCCAACATTTGTGTGGTACTTGGTGACTAGGGCACTGAATCCATTACTAGGAGGGGGATATTATGAGATAAATGGAGACATCATATGATGGAGTGTCCTTTACTACAAAAATAATATCAAAGCACACTGAGGAACTTATTTTGCAACTTCTACAAGTCATTCGAACATGAAGAGAAGGATTTTCGCGCATTTGAGTTGATGAGAGAGTGCACTTCATATATGTACAGGATTCAAGAGAAGAATGTTGTGAAAAAAGGAGGTGGTACACAATATAATAATCAGAGAGGCTTTAATCCAGGAAACAGGGGAAATTTTGGGAGAGGTCGAGGCAGAGGAAATTTTGTAAGAGGAGGTAGAGGACCGATAATGTGTTACAATTGTAATCAACTAGGCCACTTAGCTCATGACTATCCAAACCCTCGTACAACCTACACATACTATAGAGAATTGGACCATGTGATAGAAGACTATCCTCAAATACTCGTGAATTAGCAAGAAAGAGGGAATCATAACCAAAATCCAAATCATAATGTACAAAAAACATGAGTTAAAAACTGAAATGAATGACCTAGAATAACAGTTGTTACATGTGAAGGAACTAGAATAGGGGTTGATGCAATGAATGGAGGGAAGCAGGTTGAGCATCGGGTAAGGAAATTAGCAAGACCTATGCCAACATTTGACCCTCCACAAGAAAAGGAGATGTATCAGAGGGAAATAAAAGAGATATTAGGACTGGATTGGGTAGCATCAACATCATTTTCTGCTCACCTCAATGATCGCACTGTGCCAGAGAAGTTGCTTGGGAAACTAAGTGCTCTAAGAGAGTTCCTGAAAATTTATGTAGAGTTATTGAAAGTTGAAACTAAGATGAATGCATAATATGAAATGATTGATCATTGTGCACAATAAATGGAAACTCCTATTGCACAAAGGGTAGTGAATCAGGTACTGCGTAGAAAGAGGACCAACAAAGAATTCATATTAAGTGCACAAATTGGGGAATATGATGTGGATAATGTTAGCTTGGACTTGGGGTCTGATGTGAATGTGTTACCAAAGTAGACCTGGGAGATAATGGGGAAATCTAAGTTAATATGGTCTCTTGTCCATCTAATATTAGCGAACCAACACAAGATAGTACCAATTGGCCGATTGAGAGGAGTACCTGTGAACATAGATGGAGTGTTTTGTATATGCAGACTTTGAAGTTATTGAGATTGTGGATGATAGTAAACCATATCCAGCACTGATGGGACTTGAATGGACCTTTTATAATCAAGCAATCATTAATATAAAGAGGACGAAGATGATATTTGAAGTAGGAGGCTTGAAGGTTACTACACCATTGGACCCGACGGAAGGAAAGAGGTACATAGATCCAGTGAGAGGGAATGGAATTGATAACTTGTTTGGCATGACTGTGTGGATGGATGATTATGTTAAACCCATTTCAGATGGTATTCTAAGTTGTATAAGTATTAGTTCATTTGCATCATATTCAGAGGAATGTTTGGATCACTAGCAACAGAGGATGCATGAAGTATCAACTAGACGATGTGTGAAACATAATCATTGCATTGGATTGGAACATAGTTATGTGATCCACCCAGGTATGATGGATTAACTAACATAATATCATTTGTTAAAGAATTTGATTTCAAGGTTCCTGGATATAAAAGGTTGTTGGCATTAGATATTGTCCTGAAAGTTACTCCAGCTAGATGGTGGGTTGCACACAAAGAGGGAATGGAAGACTGGTCACAGTGTCGGAGACTAATGCACATGAGATTTGGTACCAAGTTAGAGAATATTATATATAATTATATGGTGATGAATGACCCAACAAGACATGTGGAGCAGTGTAGAACAATATGGATTTCAGTACCGAAGAAGGAGTCGACACACAAATTTAGACATACACTGGATATAATTTCAAAGAACTAGTATATGAACATGGAAATGTCTATGGAACCAATATCTTCTCAGAAGAAGAGTCTATGGAGGTGGTATCAGTGTGCAATGTGCATAGATTATCTAAAAATGGAATGGATTTGTTTCCAATAGATATTTAAAATGAAGAAGACTTATCTCTTATAAATTGAAACTGTAAGATGGTATGTATTTGGGTAATTGGATCAAGCTACTAACACATCAATTAAAGAGTTTTTACTTGAACATGAGCAACATATTAGACATATAAAAACCATCAATAATGAACACATAACACAACAAATTATAAAGGAGTTCACCCCTCTCTTAGGCTACATCTCTTGGTTCAGCTTCCCTTGGATCATTTTCATTATTTTTAAAAAATTCTCTTACAGTTCTCAGAACACAAAATAGATGGCTCCAATGGCTTCAGAACGTCCAAACACCCCTAGATGGGATTTTTCATGACCTAGTTTGGCCAAAAAATGAATAAGTTACGCCTCCTAGAAGTTTTCCCCTTCAAGCTTGTTGTACTTGCTCACCAAAACGCACCCACTGACAGACTAACTCGGCCTCTGTGTGTTTTTTGCACCAAAACCCAACACATGCAATGGTTCCCGCAAAATGGGCGAAATTGTAGGACCGTTTGCGTCGGCCCCCAAACCTCGGTGGAGAGCTCGGTCATATGGCCCCATGTGGCCAACGACCTAACAGTCGTGCACTCCAATGGATAGATCCTCCACACTTGGGTGTGGTCATTTGGTAAGGCGATATGTGACTGGGTCTACACATCATAGAAATGTTCATGCGTGCACCAAAGTCAAAGGAAAGGAGTGGTCGTATGGTGTTTATGGTAAGAACTAGGGCTAAACATCATAGAAATGGTCCACGAGAAATTTTATAGAGTGGAAATTTGGTAAGGTTACATGGTGTATGTGTCAGGGACTGGGGCTAGGCCCCAACCCTTTTCTCCACCGTCAGATCGTTAACACAAGTTTAAATATTTAAATCAAACAATAAAGGTTAAGACAGTCCATGGGTGGGTTGGTAGCCCGGGCCCTACAAAAATGTTACCCCTCGCCCGAAGGTCATGGGTTAGAATCCTATGGATTCATAAAAATTTTACCTAACGCCAATCAATTTGGAGGGGTGCCATGTGGCAGCCCATGACTGGGCCACGTGGCACCATAAAATTGGCCCAATAAAATGACACTTTTCACAACCGAATTTGTGCACTTGTCTGCCACTGAGCATGTATGACCTTGCCACATTATGCCATTCCAACTCAACACTCTTCCACGTCACCTACCACGTGTAGGTTTGTACCCTGCCACAACATCACTGTACGAACTGTACAGTCAGCAAAATTTTGCATGTTTGGAAAAATGAACAGAACGCAATATATTTCTCATACGATGTTTGTTTGATCTCGTTCAAGTTGCGTTGGGTTCGTGACGACGAGGCATACACATGTGTCCATTTTGAAGTGATTCCAAGAACTTTTATTTTTGAGCAAAATTTGATCCCCTAGATCAATCCTCCCCATTGGGAAGTTTTTGGACCTCCAAAAGAATACTTTTAATCAATCTAAAGATGAGGTTACAATTCCCTCACCTTTCCAATCTCGATTCACTTGGCCTTTCTTGAATTTGTGCTTTTAATACCAACATGAAACTTGTCATGTCTTGTCCTTTACTTGGCTTGGCTCTTTCTCAACTGTTGTTGAATGGTTTGATGCAGAAACTGAACTTGTTAAATGAACTTATTTCCTACACCACAATGGCCAGAAAAAAGAGAAGAATGTGCTACCCTTATCATGTTGACTCTTTCACCCCGTGAAAAGCATAGCTTGCCAAGATACAAAATTTTACCATGTACATAGGAATCCAATTCCTCTACTTGGTTAGTATGATATAAAATTGTATACACATTTTTTCCATCAGAATCTAAAGCATATTGTTCCAAATAGATCTTATGCATGATAGCATTATGCTTGAACAATAACTAAAGCACTAACAATAGGCCTAGTAAGCATATCAACAACTTTTTCATAAATGTATGTCTTATACCTTATCACCAAGTGGAAAACATAACTTGTCAAGGCATGCAATGGAGCTTGTTTTTCTTTCAAAGATTTCTTCCACATGTTTCCTTCAACAACAATATTCATATTTTTGTTCAAGAGTTTGAAATCTACCCACATATGCCATATACAATCTTTCTCTGGTACTAAACCAATTGGTGACCTGCATGGTGAAGTGCTTGGTTTGATGACCCCTTTGTCAAGCAACTCTTGGGCTTGTTTTCTGATTTCAACATTCTCAATGACTGACATCTTGCACATGTCAATGTTTGGAAAAGGACCTCCTTGTTACAATAGAATATCATGTTAGATACCCCTTTTAGGAGGCAATCCCCTTGGTTCCTGAAACATCTCAACATTTTAGTTAACAACCTCATACAAATCAGATTGTAACTTTGCATCACATCCTTTGAAAACAACCTCATACAAATCAGATTGTAACTTTGCATCACATCCTTTGAAAACTTCTTCTTCGTCATTGTCTTTGGGTTTAATCATCAAAAGTACAAGGTTCTTACTAGCATTGAATAGCCTCTTCATTTGTCGAGCATTTGTAAGTGACAAATTCATCCTCTTTGTATGTGCTCTAACAATTTACTCAACTCCATTTTTAAACAAATGATACGTGTTCTCATGACGATGAAATATGGCTCTCCTATCCTATAAGTATGGGATTCCCAACACAATACCACAAATATCCAATGGAATAACATCAAGTTCTACCTCATCTATATAGTTTGAAGTGATGTAAAATATGAGTTTACACCTTCTTGTCACATGCAATTTGGCATTGTCACATATCCAACCTAAAGGGTATGGTTTAGGATGAGGAGTAGTTTCCAAATCTAGTTT
>CBVK0101784837.1:0-19929 GCA_900067695.1 Picea abies
TACATCTCCTGGTCCAGATTCCCTTGGATCATTTTCATTATTCTTAAAAATTTCTTTTACAGTGCTCAAAATACAAAATAGATGGCCCCAATGGCTTCAAAATGTCCAAAAACACCTAGTTGGGATTTTTTGGCACATGGTTTGGCCAACAAATGAAGAAGTTATGCCTCCTGGAAGTTTCCCCCTTCAAGCTTGTTGTACCTTCTCTCCAAAATTCACCCATTGACAGACTAACTCAGCCTTTGTGTGTTTTGTGTGCCAAAACCCAGCACATGGAATGGGTCCCTCAAAATGGTCTAAATTGTCAGACCATTTGCGTCGGCCCCCAAACCTCGGCGAAGAACTCAGTCATATGGCCCCATGTGGCTATGACCTAACAGTCGTGCACTCCAGCGACTAGCTCCTTCGTGCTTGGGTGTGGTCCTGTGGCAAGGTGATATGTGACTAGGGGATACACATCATAGCAAAGTCCACATGCACGCCAAAGTCAAAGGAAAGGAGTGGTTGTATGGTGTTTGTGGTAAGAATCGAGGCTAAATGTCATAACAATGGTCCACACACAAGTTTATAGAGTGGACATATGGTAAGGTTCAATGGTGTATGCATCAGGGGCTGGGGCTAGGCCCCAACCCTTTTCTTTGTCCCCCAACCATTAACACAAGTTTAAATATTTAAATCAAACAATATAGGTTAAGACACACCATGGGTAGGCTGGTAGCCCAAGCCCTGCCAAAACGTTACCTCCCATGCGGAGGTCACACGTTCGACTCCTGTGGATTCATAAAAAAATTACCAAACACCCATCAAATTGGAGGGGTGCCACATGGCAGCCCACGACTAGGCCACATGGAACCATAACATTGGCCCAATGAAATGACACTTGTCACAACTAGATTCATCCACTTATCTACCACCGAACCTATACGACCTTGACATGTTATCCCATGCCAACTCAGCAGTCTTCCATGTCACCTGTCATGCGTTGGTTCGTACCCTTCCCCGTCAGTACTGTACGGACTGTACAGTCGACACAATTTGTCACCTGTCATGCGTTGGTTCGTACCCTTCCACGTCAGTACTGTACGGACTGTACAGTCGACACAATTTTTCATGTTTGGAAAAATGAACATAATATCTTCTCATACGACGTCTGTTTGATCCCATTCAAGTTGCATTGGGTTCGTGACAATGAGGCCTACACACATGTATGTTTTGAAGAGATTCTGAGAACTTTTATTTTTGTGAAAAAATCAATCCCCTAGATCAATAGAGTTTCTATGATTGTTCATGAATTACTAGAGTGTTACAATGTCACGAACGAAGAACATGATGAGGGAGATCCCAGGAATGTGAAAGTACCTGAAACTCTGGGGAACGTGCAGTAGAAGGGCCAAAGCTTGAATCTATTGCATATACATAGCCAATAAAGACACAAAAAGTGAACATTGGGATGACAAAGAACCCAAAGTTTGCATAGATAGGAGATTATTGGAGGGATGATACTATGGAGAAGATTGCATCTTTATTGTGCAAGTATCAAGATCTATTCCCAAATACATTCTTTAAAATCAAGGGAATATATGGGGAATTAGGTGAGATGAAAATCTCTTTGAAATCATGTGTTAAACTAGTGCGACAAAGATCCTATAGGTTAAATATGAAGTACAAAGAGAAGGTGAAAGTAGAAATAGACAAGATGTTGGATGCAAGAATCATTGAACCAGTGGTGGAATCAAAGTGGATAAGTCCAATGGTAGTGCAAGACGAGAAAACAGGAGGAATCAGTATTTACATAGATATGAGGAAGTTGAATGATGCATGTCTACATGATCCATTTCGAACACCATTCACAGATGAGGCACTGGAGAATGTAGGAGGGTAGGAGGATCATTCTTTCATGGATGGATTATTCGGGTACCATCAGATAAAAATTGCGTAGGAAGACATGTATAAAAATACTTTTATGACAGAGCGAGGAAGTTATCAGTACACATTGATGCCCTTTGGAATGAACAATGCACTAGCAGTTTTTTCAAGAGTTATGGTCACGGATTTTAAAGAATTTATTCATAAGTTCCTTGAAGTGTACTTAGATGATTGGATTGTGTTTATTCTATTGAAGGATCACATAGTAGTAATCAATTTAATGTTGTATAGGTGTGTAAAATGTCATATTTCACTGAATTTGATGAAGTGTATTTTTTGCAGACCTTTTGGAATCTTGTTGGGCCACATGGTCTGCAAGCAGGGCTTATTAGTAGATCCTACAAAGATTGCAGTAATTATAGGTTTACAACCACCTACACCAGTCAGACAGTTGAGGGAAACTCTAGGTCACACAAGATATTGTAGGAATTTTATCAAAGGGTATGCACAAATTACAACACCGATGGAGAAGTTGTTGAAGAAGGAAGCAAAATTCCAATGGAATGAGGACTATCAAAAATTTTTAGACCCATTAAAACAGAAATTAATAACTGCACCAATTTTGATCTTTTCAAATTGGAACAAGGAATTCCATGTTCATGTAGATGTGTCTTCCATATATTTGGGATCAATACTATCTCAACCAGGGGAAGGAGCAATAGATCACCCGATTTGTTTTGCAAGTAGAAATACATCCATAGCAAAGAAAAATTACACCACTATAGATAGCTAGGGGAAACAATACGATAGTTTTCAGCAAGGTTCAATAAGGTATATCATGCAATACTTAGTGAACAAGCCAATGTTGGGGGGGAGAATATGTAGGTGGTTACTAATGTTTTGAGAATATGATTTTCAGTTTGTTTTGAAATCAAGGAAGTTGAATGCAAGACTTGATCACTTATAATGCATACTATCAGGAGAAAATGTAGGGAATCTATATGACAACTTGTCAATTGCATAGTTATTTGAATTTAAGATGGTGGATGACTACTTTGCATACATCATGTAGTTTCTAAGTACAAGAATGGCCCCATCAGACATGACAGGCACAACAAAAGAAAAAAATTAGTAGTTAAAGCAAGAGACTATCAACTCATTGTAGGGAACTTATACAAGTTAGGTGTTGATGGAATATTGAGACGATGTGTGTTGGAGCATGAAAATCCTATGATACTCATAGAAGTGCACAAAAGGATTGTAGGAGGACACTATGCAGGTAAAGCAACTGTGCAAAAGATCTTGTGTGCAGGGATCTGGTGGCCCACACTTCATAAGGATGCTAAAGAATACTAGCAGGCATGTGATGTATGCCAAAGGGTGGGAAAGCCATCTAGGAGGGATGAAATTCCTTTACACCCATAGGTTACATTGCAGGCATTTGATAAATGGGCAATAGAATTTTTGGGGCCAATCAATCCATTAGCAAGAAGATCAGGAGCGAGGTACATAATTAGTGTGACAGAGCATTTGAACAGATGGACAAAAGAAACATTAGTCATAGACTGCACCATGGAGACTTATGCACGATTCATATTTGATAATGTAGTCATATTATTCAAATGTACGCGCATATTACTCAATGATCAAGGAACACACTTCCTTAATAAGACATTTGCAACATTGACTGGTGAATTTCAAATTCATCACCACAAGAGTACTTCATATCATCCTCAAGACAATGGGATAGTAGAAGCTTCTAACAATATTCTAGAGAATTCCTTGACAAAGATCTGCAACATAGGGAGAGATGATTGGGACTTAACAGTTCCTATAGCTTTATGGGCCTACAAGACTACAAGAAAAAATTTGAAAGGGAAGACACCTTTTAGGTTGGTCTATGGGAAAGAAGCAGTTATTTTGATGGAGTTTATTCTGCCTAGTCTGTGTGTTGCAAAAATTATTGATATTTCAGATTTTGGTGCAATAGAGGAGAGATTTTCATAGTTAGTGCAGCTTGAGGAAGTTCAGTTTGTCCCAGACTTCCATCAACAAGTTCATAAGGAAAGGCTAAAGGAATGGAATGATAGACACATTAAAAAGAAAAAGTTCCAAGTGGGAGACTTAGTATTACTCTATGACAGTAAATTTATGCAGCATCTAAGAAATTTTTGCATGCATTGGTTAGGAACATATGTGATTCAACATGTGACGGAGACAAGTGTTGCACAATTGGAAATATTGAATGGAGAATCCCTGGGAGAAATGGTGAATGGGAGTGGGTCGACCGTTTGTACAGTAATCTGAACTACGCGAAAACACATGTATCATAGTAGTTGTACTATAGTAGGAAGGTAAAATACAGAAAAACATGTATCATAGTAGTTGTACTATAGTAGGAAGGTAAAATACAGAAAAAAAAATAATAATAATAGAAAAAGGAAGAAAACAAATAAAAGGGGAAAAATGAGAAATACAAGGTAAACAAGAAGAGGTATCATGCAGAAAAAAGGAATATCATACAGGTAATAGAAAAAATGTAAATTCAGTCAAGTCCACACAAAATAAATATGCGACAAAGGACATTTTGATAGTTAAAGACATTAAAAGGGTGGAAACAACGACTAAAGAGAAATTAATGCCCCATCATAAAGACGACACGTATCCATAAATGGAAACAACCACCGATAATTGTGACATATTGGAAGCATGAGGTAAAAATCCAACAAAAGATATGGTAATAAAGTAGCAATAAATTAAGTATTCATCACACCATTGGCATATTAGACACTCAATTTAGGCATGAAGGGACATGGAAAACTAGTGGAGGGGCACAAAAGTCGTAGTTGGTCGACAAGCATTAGTTATTTTCACTTATGGTTTCATGCGAGTAATAGAGAGATGAGAAACACATAGCAAAGTTGAGTAAAACCCCATAGCTGAAGAAAATTGTCACTAGTAACCATGTTACAGAAATGGCATGCAGCAGTGGTCATGCTAAAGAAAGTTTGAACAAGAGAAAAACTAGTAGAACCAAAGGTTGAGGAGACTCTGAGAGAATCATCTTTAGAGATGAGGTTTCCTCGTGACTACATCCCACCAAGGAATTCCTCGTGACTACATCCCACCAAGGAAGGATGATTCCCCACTAGTAACATTGCAAAAAACTCTCTACTATGAGCTAGTGATGCCTGGCATCCCAAAAGGGGTCATCGTGGATGAAGACATGCTAGGGAGGGTTTCACAACTCAAATACATGGAACATGATATTATATACACGAAGAATTTACCTGAACTTTCACTGCACCACTACTTAGAGATGAGGAAAGATCCAACAATGAACCAGAGGATACCCATGCCAAAGGTATGGGAAAGAGGATCGGAGAGAACATGCATACTAAACCTGTTCAACATCCCTCACTTTGGCCAGAGAAACGAGGTAAATGCATTCATCAAGTTTCTCTTAACTTGTATAAATGGATGATATTTGTGGTTAGACATGCCAACTTCAATAGATACAAAATTGATTGCAAGGATCACAAGATTACCAACAGAAGGAAAAGATCCAAACTCATTGTTTGATGATAAGAAAACTGACAGGACTCTATCAAAGATAATGAGGCAAACATTTATCACAGTTCATGGGGTGCGCGGATTGGAGGTGCCAAGCATATGTGACCCAACCATAAGGCTTTCAACACAAGCAAGATTACCAACAGAAGGAAAAGATCCAAACTCATTGTTTGATGATAAGAAAACTGACAGGACTCTATCAAAGATAATGAGGCAAACATTTATCACAGTTCATGGGGTGCGCGGATTGGAGGTGCCAAGCATATGTGACCCAACCATAAGGCTTTCAACACAAGCATTGGAATGAAATCTACTAAGGAAATGCAGGAAATATCAAGTACTAGCAGGAGTGATAGCTCTGACAGAGAAGTGTGTCGAAGCGACTTCCATGAGTTGGGCGTCATACTTATTGAACTAATTCCTCCTTAACTGTGCAAAAGCATGTGATAGGGGAATGGAGTTCCACTATCCATGGCTACTAATTTTGATTTCATTCGCAGCATGGTAAGAGCCGAAGGACACAAATTTCTTGGGACTCTGAGGTAAGCCATGTTTAGAGTTTATGTACCATAACTTCTAGTACACAACTAATAAAAGAAGAAAGATTGACACTAATTTCGAGTTGTTCATGTACGGTGAAAGGATTTTATTGGGACTCATAGGTAAACCATTCTTGGAGGATAAGTACCATAACTTCTAGTACACAACTAATAAAAGAAGACAGATTGACACTAATGCCGATTTGTTCATGTACGGTGAAAGGATTCGTCACTGCATTAGGACTACACCACACATTTCATAGAAAATGGTAGACATGTATACCCTAGTTGTGTTATTTAGGTAAAAATGATACCATATGTATGTACAAGAGAAGAAGAACTAGAGAGAAGAATGGGTCTAGAAAAAGTATAAGATCATCGAAGACAATATCCAACTAATTATGCAATATTGGGATCCATATTGGAATATTCCAATGGATGAAGCAAAGATAGAACACCAAAACAATGACACATATGGACAAGGTGATGGACAGGGTAATAGGAAGGGTTATGAACAGAATTATGACCGGGGAAAAGATACAAAAGACATGTAGTAAATAGGACCAAGAGCTGGGGTCAAAAGAAAATATAAGGGGAAGGGTCAAGTAGTAGTTGCGCACAAAAAGATGAAAGAGCACAAGTTACCCCCTATCTATAATCTAACTGATGAAAATATGGATAGAATTGGATCCCAAGTACAGGATGTTGCAGAAGAGGCCATTGAGGAAGAAACAAAGAAACAAGAAGAACTACATCAGTAAGTGCATGCACATTTAACACAATTGCAACAACTCTTTGAAGTAGCCAGAATAACACTAGAGCGTAGATCAAAGGAAGGATTGTCCGCGAGTCTGGTGGAGGAAGTAGAGGCTACTAATCCAATCCTGGCCAAGTTAGTAGCCTGGCACATAGTGCTAGAGATCCAACCATATGCAATTGAGTTCTCAACACCAAAACTATAATAACTGATGAAAACAACGAGTCACCTAAATATACTAGTATCATGGATTCCTATACATGTATTACAGATTTTTCACATAGGAATTATGCATGAAATCATGCTCCACATATATGAATCATAGAGAGAATTGACCAAGGTGACAGACAAAAATACAGAAGCACAACAAAAGTACACAATTTCTCTGCAAGAAAAGAGCAAATTTGAAGAGAAAGTGGAAGGAGCGATGAAGGCAAGGAATGAGGTTGAGGAAAGGGCCGAGAAAGCCTCAAAAGAGAAGGAAAAAGTTGAAAAACTGGCACAAAATATACAAGTGGACATCCAAAAGTTGTATGAGGAAATTTGAGAAGTACAATTAGTAGTGAAGGAAACCATGGAAGAACAGGTATCCAAAATCGATGAAGTCATCAAAGGATTATGTACAAAGATTGAGGAATTGCAATCATGTGTAGCGTCAGGAACACCACCAAAAGAAAGGGCAGGCAGGGAGAGAACAATGATGACAACAATAGAAAATATCAAGAAGCTGTAGGGGGAATGCCCAAAGCTCTGCAAGGAAACTGCACAAACATGGACAACCCTGGTGGGGGGTCCAGAAATGAAGGTCATGGAAACCAAATTGAGGGATGTGCAAGAAAAGGCGCAGAAGGATTCAAAGAGAATAAACACTCGCCCACTTATTGAATGAATGATGACCATTTTGGCACAAAGGCAGTCAAATGAGGAAATTAAAAAGTTATGAGACTAGTAGAATATCCTTCAATAATGATTAAGACCGCTACAAGATGAGGCGATAAGGGTGATAGGAGACCTAGAAACTACATAGGGAAAAGTGAAGTAAGAAACGCACAACACAGAAGATTAGCTCACAAACCTGACGGCATAAGGTGTCGATGAGATATTGGGAACATAGGAAAAAATAACAAAGGATGTTGTGACAACAAAGGATGCTTCCCAAAATTTCATAGAAGCATGGAAGAGCACACAACAAGTATGAGTGGCTCAGGATGAGCCACAAGTGAGTTTTGGGGGCTTGTTGGATAGGAAATTTTTGGATACAGTTTTCATGAAAATCCTAAGTATGGAGAATAGGCGCACCATAAGAAGAAATAAGATAAGGTAGGAGTGGAGTGTGCAACAAAGGCACATTCAGAATCGAGAGTGTGTATTAGAGGCACATGCAGAAGTGCAGTGCACAGTAAAAACATACTTAGTAGGAGAATAAAGAAGTGAACAAAGCAAAGAATTAAGAAAGAGAATAAAGTGGGAAAAAATGAAGGACAACAGTTTGGCATGAAAAAAGTAGAAATATGCGCAAAAGAAGGAAGAATAGCAGTCAAAGTGAAAAAGTTGCATGCGGACGTAAAAGCAAGAAATGAAAGCCTGGACAACGAGTCAACATGAGTTGTCATGAGTTAGACTGATATTTAATTGGGTTTTCGGGATATGAAAAGTATGGTTTTAAGCCCTAGAATTTATATATAAATATGTAACAGGTTGGGTAGATTAGGGGTTCTCTTGTCTAGTACTGTGTTGTAAGGTTTTGTCATAAGGAAAGTGAGAGAGTAGACTGAATATGAGGGAAAAATATATGTCTGAGTGGAGAAAGAGTGTTTCATTGAGAGGCTTGCACTGCAGAGCGGCTATGCAATATGGAGAGAGAGATAACATGATACATCTATTGTAAGTGCAATGCACAAGCCTGAGACGATTACAGAAAGAATAATAAAGAAGTCAGTCATTGTGAACCACATTAAATACTGTGTCTTCTTGTCTTTTATGTGATTGATCATGAATATTCTCTTATGCATGTTAGATTAAATCTATTTCTTACATGATCACTATGAAATAGATATAAATGTTACAGTAATTTGTTTATGTTGCACTTTGAAATATAAGGGTATTATATAATTGAATTCACTAAGTAACCAAGACAAAACAATTACAGGATAATGTGCATAGAACAGATAAGTAAGAATGAATAAGATAATTTCCTCCCATTCTCTCACTACTGCAGAAACTTGGTTCATGCAACCCCAATAGATGTCTCATGTAATGCTTCACTTGAATGTAGGCGATGTCGAAAGGGCCAGTGCCTGAAGGTTTTTTTTGGTTAAGATAAATTGAACCTAGGGTCTTATAACTACACGCCAACAAAATGCATGAAGAAACAAGTTATTAGGCTTCTAGAGTGAGTTTTGTAGTGCAAATAAAATGAGTTGTTGTTGAGAGTTTCATGTTGTAGTTTTAATTCCCTGGAGTTCCTAACAAGAATATTCCTAGCCAACCTGTGTTGGAGCCATGTGAAGAATTTTGAGGTTCTTAAAGGCTCCCCAATAGGCTTGTAATGTGACCTCTTGTTGGGAACCAATTTCAAGGTACTTTCAAACTATTTTTCTCACTTTTTTAGGATTGTTATCATGTTTTCCAAAACATCCAACAAATCTGAACTTTATTCCCTAAAAATATACCAAGTAGGAAGTGATTGAATTCCCCATTAAAGCTTATCTATGAATGGGTTTTAATAAGAAGTTGTGTTGCCCATTATTAGCACATTCATTATACTTCAAAACAGAAAATAGTCTCTAGTATATTTAACACCTACAACTAATAAGTAAATAAGAAAACCATGGCAAATGAACACAAGTGTTTTTGGTCAACATGACATTATAAAAACCCCCATGGGGAAAAATGGTAAGAGAGTAGATGTATTACGGATTTCTCAAGCAAATGATATAATAAGGAAATGTAACAATGGAACCTGATACAAGAGAAAACTCCTCTTAAGATTGCTTTGGAGTTCCTTGAAATTTGCACTCCTTTTGGACTTGTGTGTAACATCCATATTTCCACCGACTACATTTCATAACACTAATTATTCTTTGAGGACACTTGCGTGCAAGTGATCTGGTTAAACATGGTACATTATGATTATATGATTTAGTTTATGAAATTATGTTATACTTTAATATTGAAATTTTGAGATGTTATTAATATTGATGTATAGCATTGACAGGTATTATGATGAGGTTTTTTTAGTGTGCAAGAACGTGACATAATGAGGATATTGATGGCCTCGACATACTTCCTTGGACTCCGGATTGAGTCAAGGAGTGGACTATTGGATTTGATTATGAGTACTTTATTTATTACACATGTGTTATATGATTATTTCACTTATGGATTTTATGTATATGAGTTATTAATATTATCTTTGTCAGTGGATGCAGAAATGGTGACGCTTTCTAATCCGACTCACATATGGAGTAGAGGATTCATACACAGATATCATATGGATGAGGGAGAGGTGTGGCATCATCCATGACACATCCTACTAGCACTTCCACCATGACCTGAACTTAAGGTTAACGACTACCTTGTTCCTGAGAGGTTCACGATGACATTAGGGAATACTGAGACAATCTTTCATGAGGATTTCTAAGGGGCACACAATAAGGTGAATTCCTTATTCTTCAGTAAGCCCTTAGTCTCACACAAGGTCGACAAGTGGAGTATTGACTCCACTTAGTCTCACACAAGGTCGACAAGTGGAGTATTGACTCCAAGCGTCAAAAAAAATCCAGACTAAGTCAATGGCGAGTGGAACCCTTGGAGAATGGAGGTGTGTCTTGAAGGGCACATCACATGAATAAATTTATGATTCAATAAAAATCTATAAGACCTTAGAAAATAAAATGGATACTTAGACTTTGTTAGGGAAGAGAATACAATTTTTTATTAAGTTATAAACCAAAAAACATAACAAAAAGTCCAAGTCTAGATGTTTTAACTGAATAAAGTTATAAAATGGGTTAAGGGGATTTAGACTAAATAACAATAGTAAAGGGAGAATAAAAAAAAAAAAATAACACATGCCACAATGTGTGCATGAAATTAATAAAAATGAATTTTTAAATAAAAAGAAATCAAATCATGAGAGAATGGGTATTTAACATAGATTAAGTATTCTAAGTCAATCAAACTCTAAATCCTAACTAAGAGAAGAGTCATAATCAAACTCCAATTGTAAATTAGTTGGGAGACACAATAAAAGAAAAATTGGGGAACTAAGGGAAAACTAGGAGAAAATATAGGAACTAATTGGGGATGTGAGGGAAAATGCATAATTATTTTAATTAAAAAGGAATAACTAATTGGGGATGTGAGGAAAAATGCATAATTATTTTAATTAAAAAGGAATAAACATGTGCAACTTGAGGGGAAGTGTGACATGTGTTGGGGGTGAATAATATCTAATAAAATTATTAAAAAATATTTAATTGTGCATGAATAAACATGTGTAACTTGGGGGGAGTGTGACATGTGTTGGGGGTGAATAATATCTAATAAAATTATTAAAAAATATTTAATTGTGCATGATATGACAAGTTTCAAGGTGAATTTTCTTATAAAAAGAATGGCGAGGAAGAGGGAAAACACCCTCTTGTCATATGATTGAAATGTTGTTAAAATTTCTATTAACTGGTTTACTTGTGTGAGTTGGGTTGCAAGTTTGTGCAAGAGGTGGAAGCCTCTCCTTGAAAGGGAAAGCTTGAGCTAGTTTTCATCTGAGATTTTGTGTGTGACCCCTTTGTAACTCACGAAGCTAAGAAGGAGAAGAGTATCGTAGCAATGGCTGAGAGGTACCGGCATTCAGGTTAGTACGCAAAAGCAAGGAGCACGTGCAAAAGTCTTCAAGTTGAAGATAATATCCGCCTATATCTTATTCTTTGGGTTAGAGTACTCAATTTTTATGCTTATATTGTTTAATGGAATATTGACTAAATTATCGAATAGACTCGGACTGAGAAATTTTATCGAAAATATATCTGCATCTACTAGTATTGTTTGAGAAAGAAACTTTGAGTAGATCGAATGATGAAATAAAATTCTATCTCTGTAAACTTCTTATATTCCTTTGTCAGTATTTGGTGCATAGATTGTATGGTGGAATCGATTGTTATTCCTATAACTGCTTGATTTCTTAACAAAATAAATATGCTGAGGTTGAAAGATTAAATCCGATTTTTTTTATAACTCCGTGTATCGTTGTTACATCCATGTATTGAATGAATAATGTAAAGTTTTGTACCTCTGTAAACTTTATATAAAATTTCTGATGATGGAATAAAATTTTGGCATGTTGGTAATGGTTTTACTTAATTACTGGAATAACCATGGTACAAAATTTATTATGAATTTCTGTAGATTATTCAGAATTGTATTTATAAAACGATTGAACTTAATTATTCATAGTTTTATGCATATGATTGGTAATGATATTTAAATAGTGTTATCAATGTTAGGATTAGGTACATATAGGATAGAGATGACAATGTAGGTCGAGTAATTTAAATAGGAGAGAGATTTGAAGAAGATGTCTTCGTCTCTGAGAAATGTCCGTTGTTTTTCTTTCATCAACATTTATTGACTCTGTTTCATACCCTCGATCTTTTCTTTTTCGTCATTGTGTGTAGAAAATTTGGTTGAACAAAAGATATGATTCATAGACATTACTCAACACTATTGAGATTTTACTCGATGATAATAATAATAATAATAATAATAATCTATTTTTAAGGTCACTGCAGACATTAAACTGGTGTATGAGACCTTCTTGTTTGTGGGACAAAGGACCTCCTCCTTCCAGTGATTTGACTAATAAAATCTATGAAAATATACATACCCTACCCCCTAAAGATATTACTGTGACATGGTAAGTAATCTTTGTCTAAACTAAGTATAACTGTAACATTGTAACATCGTGGATAGTATTGAAATGTAGATTACCTATGTAACCACACGTGTGCACTATGCTGACACGTGCACACTATGCTCGACCAGTTGTACTGTAAAACCTTTCTCGAAATTCTCGTGACGCCTGGTAGACCCTCGAATTACGCGTGGAGAAAAAAATAAATTAATGACTTCACTTGATTAGAATTACTCACGGAGTAATGGAGTTTAAGTTCGTTAAGTTTAAATTCTTCAATCACGCGTAATGATTCTTAATTATGAATTTTTAATATGAAGTTTGAGTATCAGTTGTTAAATATTCTAATTATTACCTCCCCTTCAAGATTAACGCAGTATTAGATAGTAAGTAGATTCCTAGTAAACATTGTTTAGATGCTTACAATTATGTACTATAAATAATTAACGACTTGCTAGTGCCTTTCTCATTGCTTGTAATTTCTGCAATTAGGTATTAATAGATTAATTAAAGGAATTGTGACAATTAATTGAAATAGTTCCTCTAAGACTATTATAAAAATAAATTGTGTAATCACTTGCTTAGTGATAATTGATTTAAGTGGTAGTTATAATGAGTAATTTGTTCACTAGTATTACAAATTTGTTCTCAATAATTATCGTATAAATTGTTAAATTTATTTACGATTTATTCTTATATTTTAAAGAATAAAACTTTCCCTATATAATTGACTGGTTTATAGGTTATATAAACAAAAACAAAAAAAATAATCCTAGTACTTATAATAGTTATTTAGGGATTGTTTAGATTAATGCTTAAGTAATGTTTCTCTTATTAGTACATACATATCTTTAATCGTTATTAAGCATTTATTTAAAGATTTCTCACTAAAGATTTAATGGATGATTCATAGTTAATGTTATATTACTAATAAAATGAATTAAAATGCTACTTGCGTAATTAGTATAGATAAATTGCGCATGCTGCAAAATTATAACTACTTCCTTTATAATGATATAAAATAGAATTTTGTAAACAATCTTAATGTTACTAAATGAAGCATTCGCCTAGACAAGTGAGTCTAGCGATGTAAGCACTTTATGTTTATAGGTTTTATATACTTTATTACTCAATTATGTTTATTATAGGGAGATCATTACATATGGTATCAGAGGAGGGTTCTACTCAGCGATATAAGACTCGTTACGACTTCTAATGTAATTTTGTTTAAATTATGATATGTCACTAATATAATTTGAAATTGTTTTATGCATGTATCATGGTTAGAGGATGGAGAATGAGTAGATGTTGGGGGGAAGCAGGAAGAGGTATTCCTCCAATCACATCTACACCCGATGGATATTTTCCACAGGGAAAAGAACAAAATATTGAGCAAGAGCAAGTTGTAGTGGGCGATGTCATGGGAATGATG
Source organism: Picea abies (assembly GCA_900067695.1). Classification (NCBI taxonomy): domain Eukaryota; kingdom Viridiplantae; phylum Streptophyta; class Pinopsida; order Pinales; family Pinaceae; genus Picea; species Picea abies. The sequence goes on from CBVK0101784837.1 coordinate 14,082, forward strand.
AGGTATTTTCATAGAATGTAAGAGGCGCTGATAAATCTCCTTGATCGTGATGAGGGAAGGGATTTTGTACCCAAAGAGTGTTCACAACACCCTCTTATAGTTAGTTGTAGTGTTCATAGAGAACTCGAGAAGGTAAAATTTCCTGAGTTCTTGGGTTCCACGAATAGTTTAACCACCAAAGCTTAGTTGGAGAATATGGCAATGTGTTTTGCATTGCATGATTATACCTACAACATGAAGGTCCGTATGGGGGTATTTCATCTGTAAGGGAGTGCACTTCTTTGGTGGAAGACACTTTTACCACAACTGAATATGGCTATTGAAGATGTGTCTTGGGAATTATTCAAGGAGTGATCTCATGTAATGATCCCAAACCAAATTCTTTCTTGGAATCACTAACTACTACTAATTTATTCGAGAGAAAGCTTGAGCTAGTTTTGGTCAAAGTTTCTGTGTGTGACCTCTTTGCAGCTCGGGGGCTTGATGGGGAGAAGATTACCCCTAGCATTGGCTGGGAAGTATCAGTGAAATCTTAGGATTGGTAGGCGAAGAAATGGACGTTGTACAAGATTCTTGGTTGAGAATCATCCTCAAATATCAACATTCCTTTGTTCACGGTATTTCATAGTTAGTTACTTAATGTGTGAAAGGATGTTTCATGTATACTGAATTCATATGGAAGAATGCTTGGCTATTGATATAACAATTTTTCCCTTGTTATATATTTATATATATATATATAATATTTCAAATTTTGTTGATGGAATAGAAACCACCAAGTGTGTTGCAAATGTTAGATTCAGTTATAAAAATGCAGGGATTGAATGGTTGAATTGATATTACCCCTGTAAATTATATATAACATTTATATGTGTTTGTTACTATTGATGATTTTACTATTAGGATCTGTATAATCGCCTCTGAAGAAATGTTAAAAAGAAGCTTTTCTCTGTGTAGGTTGTGCGTGTTGAATGTCCTGCTTGCAATGGAAATTTCTTCCCTATCCTTCCTGGAGATTCTCTTCTTCTTATTTCTTCCCATGCAACCAACATAGGTGGGGTTTCAATCTTTGAAAGAGAAACTAGGTGCCAACTTCATCAAACTTTTGGTCGGATTCCGACCCAATTTGCGGGAGAAGCCTCGCAGGTTGTAAACGCTGAGAGTAAATTTGAATTTCCACAATCATTGGTTTCAATGTGAGCACGGATCCGAGCAAAACAGCCCTCAGATTCATCGAGAAATTGGAACTCGAAAGGTACAGGTGTGTTTCTCCTTGAATTACAGTTGTGTTAAACTCGAATAATACATGGATGGCCAGGCTAAGTTGAATCCCAGATAACGACCTACAGTGACAGGTTATGACATTTTCGAAAAGATTTTTCGGCCAGGGTTGCTAGCTAGAACCCTGGAAATGGTATATAATTTTAATCTAAATCAAGGCTTGGGAAAATTAGAAGATTGTTAGAAGTATTTTGTTCTTCTTGTATTTTTTTTGAACGGTAAAAAAAAATATGTTGGGAAATATGCATAGAAGGAGGTCACTGTGCGAGAAAGTAAGAATTTTAGTTTTGTGTGATATTTCTCACTTGACTATTTCACCCAAGAGGGTCGTTCATATGCATTATTCATTCATGTAGATAAATGCCACCACACAATTTTTCCTTTTCCTTTAGAAATCCACATGATTATTATGACACACCTATGTTCGATTTGACACTTACCTACACTTATAGCTCTCGTTTAAATCTCACATACGTGTAACACACTATTAATTCACTCTAACTCCTGGCTTTTAGATCTCACATACGTGTAACACACTATTAATTCACTCTAACTCCTGACCTTAGATCTTAGATAGTGACATGACAAAGTAACATAATTACTGCACTTTCTAACTTCTAGAACTTAAGTATCATTGAGGTTTGGTCTAAAAATAATTATCTAAGTTAGTTTAGTTATTCTTATGGTAACCCTTAACTTTCTTACTTGGTTTTATATGTTATTAGTTCCTGTCCTTCGGGTTGGTAGGGACTAATAGTAATAGATTTTACTATTTCTATTAATCTTGCATGCAAATCAATGAATTAAATTAGTCTTTTAACCTAAGTTTTGGAAAATTCATAAATTTTTGAAACTGCACTTTGAGTTTTTATCCTAAGTTGTAAGTTGGAGGTCTTATTTGGCCTCATATCGAAGCAAGACTTAGGGTAAATTTAGAGAGTTAAGTTGTAAGTTGGAGGTCTTATTTGGCCTCATATCGAGGCAAGACTTAGGGTAAATTTAGATAGTTCTAATGAGTTTCAGTGTTTATTGAAGCTTATTGAACTAATGCTAGACATCAGCTCTAGCATTAATTCATAACATTAATTGTTAACCCAAAGTTCTTAAAAATCTTATTGAGGCAGTTTTGATGAGTGTCATTGGGACTGCATGTTCTGACTACTGCCAACACTCTTGACTCATGTCAACACTCCTGTCATTTGTGGGCTACGTGTTAGATGGTTCCCTTCAAACCCTCCTTTATATGCTCCTGATTCCCCATGAAAATTTATATGCTCCTATTCCCCATGAAAATTTATTCACCATACGTTATTTCATTCTCCTTCCTAGTAAAAATGCATTCACCATACCTTCCTGGTGAAAATGCGTTCTTCTTCCTAGTGAAAATGCATTCACCATACCTTCTCCTTCCGGTGAAGCCAGTGCCAGTAAATGTGTCATCCCTGGACCTTAGCACATCACGGAGCTCATTCATTTTCCCCTTAAGTCCTTTGGTTCCATCAGGATGATTAGCGTGTCATCCCCGCTCTGAAGCACATATCCCCGCTTTGAAGCACATATCGCTTTTGTTTCATCAGATCTAATGATTCATTCATTAGTAGGAGGAGGCTTCATTTGCTTCTCTAAGGAAAAAGAGATCTAGGCGAAGATGCCAACGGTGAAGAGCATGTGTAGGAAAGAGGTGTTCAAACCGGGGAGAAAAGAGAGGCGGAGCTCTGCTCCAATCCAGGCGGGGAGCAAGAAACATCCTCATACATTTCCGCTTCCAATGTAGCAGGCTCGTTGTGGAAGTATTCTAATCCAAAACCTGTCGAGAAGAAGGATTAGTTACAGTCAGGAGAGGATAGATTGTTCAAATCAAATAAAATCTCGTCTATTGTACCTGCATTTCCTGCAAATTAATTGGAATGCAAGGATTGTCAGTCCATTTCTATTTCAACAAGATTACCATCTTCCATACGAAAGGCCACGTGCTCATAATCATCTTCAGGGATCAAATCTTTTAAAAATAGGTCACACTCGACGGAGCTTCAACCAGCGGTCCTCTTCAGGCAGCGAAGCTTCAACCAACGGTTCTGCGTGCTACTTCCTAGTCTTCCTGAAAAAATAAGTTGGTTTCCTGATCTTGCAAACCTTTGACTACTGGACATCAAAGGGTGTAACGAACTAGAGGAGCTACTAGGTCTTGAGACGTTGACATCGTTGAAAGAGTTGAAGGGGAGATCTGAATGTAAGAAGTTGAATGAGAGTCGATCACTGGACAACAAAGGGTGTAACCATGGTCTGACACAATGGTCATGGGCTCTTGACAAAAATAAAAAGGCGTAGGGGGTAAGCTGTAGGAGGGACTGACTTAACTACCATTTCTATTTGTTTCATCGGCAATATGGCATTAGGCATCAATATCCCCGTGGAGTTTCTTTCTGGTTTATGGACGCATGTCCTTTTTTCATGGACATGTGGTCAATTTGTTGGAAATTCTATATTATAATTATAATTAGTTTAATTTACTTTTTAGAAATTGCTTATTATAATTAGTTTATTTTCATCCTTTTGAAGTTTTTTGGTCGTTATTATTCTTTCAGTAAACGAGATGGTGTTTTCCTTATTGTTAGTGGGTGAAAAGCATTTACCATTACGGGCTCTTCCTGTAGGTGCTTGCCAAATTTTAACATCAAATGTATAGACTAGGCCACCAAAGTGATGTTTCCAGTGTATGTGCTTCTGTGTAATCCAATGGAGTTTCATTCAGAGTGAATTAATCATGCCTCAATAGGGATATTTTATTTTCTGTACCAGAATGACGCAAATTTGAAAGCATCTTCAAATGCTTCTTCTTGATTCTGCTCTTCCATGGCTTCCGCAGTGATGGTTGGGTTAGTGAGCTTGGGCAACGTCTCTACACTTGAAGTCTGAGTACCTATGCCTCCCGCATCATCTGGTGGTTGCCATCTTCCTTCCTCAAAAGTTCCCTCCCACTCTGCTAACTTCTTTAAATTCACAATTAATTCATGTATAGATCAAACTGTTCCTCCACTGTCTACACTAGTGCCTCCTTCTACCCCACCTACCACATGGCCATTCACTCAATTTGCTTCATAATATGTATTAATTTTTCGAGACCCTCATTGTGCTCCTTTACGAATGTGTGCCGAGAAAATACAATGACTTTTCTCCATTTCCCAACCTTTAAATGAACTCGTTGTGATAATTCCCTCACGGCCTCTCACTTTTGATACTGTTTAGTATTTTTGGGCAGCGTTAAGGACTGCATGCTCCATTACTCTCATCGCCTTGAAACCTTCCATTAACTTAGCCCAGTTCGTTATAAAAACTTTTGGCTTCACGATGTCATTATTGGTCACAATTCTGATTTCTCTGTGCATACATTTGCTTGGCCAAGGATTATTACTAGTTTGAGCATTTCTCAGAGTGACTTTAAATCCATCAGTGTTATCGACATGGTAAAACCTATCGCACATGTTTCAAAGGGTTACTATTTTCATGTTGCAGGTGACTTACTTGCACTATCATTTGTTTAATACATAATTTTCACCCAACTTACAATGTACACTACCTATCATTTGCTTAATACATAATTTTCACCCAACTTATAGTGACACAATATTACTATATATTTTAAAAAATAACCATTATGTTTGGGGATTGTAATGAAATTGAAATAGAAAAGTTTGGTGCATTATATAGAATCGTAATCTATGTAGCATCTTTAACTTGTTAACTGTGTCATACAAGTGATATATGCCTATGGTTGACTTACACAAGTCACATACCATTTACTTTACCAAACATTATTCACAATTAATTCCCGTATAGAGTAAATTGTTCCTCTATTGTCTACAATGGTGCTTTGCTACCGTTCTAGTACTTTATGATTGTCCTTTCCCTATAATCCCTCCATTGCTTGATTGGGATTATTTTTCCAAGCTGTCATAGGTGCATACAGTTACAAACATAGAACTTGTTGAACTGCTCGAAGAGTCTCGTATCCATACCATCTAGTCTTTCTATGTGAAAGTCCATAATATGTGCTCGTATGTGTCTAGACATATAACTCACAAAATTATTCACAACACATTTTGAAAAATTATTATTTATGGTATAACGTTGTTGAAATGAACCAAATAGAACTCAATAATCTAGATGAGCTAAATAGAACTCGATAAGCTTATTGTCATGTGACCTTGGCTGTAAGAAACGTTGCACAACTATATCAGCTACCACAGAATCTTCAATTTCATGTGCCATTTGACCATATCATTATTCCATGTAAATGACACTGTCCTTTTTTGCTTCGCTCAACAGAGAAATTTTCATCACATCCATCCAAATGTTGGGGTATCTTATTCAACAAGTAATGATCTATCCTTCCGCTCAACCAACATTTAAAAAAGAGCAAGAAGCTTGAAGCAATACCTGTACCAAAAGCTGATTTTTTTTACGATGTTGCAACATAATACCTGGACCGAAAAACCATATAGAGAAAAACAAGTTCAAGCACAGATAGATCTATAGTTCAATCTACAGTTCAAACTAGGGCTAATCC